>BOPN01005170.1:60000-65000 GCA_017312705.2 Penaeus japonicus | reverse complement strand
TCCTTTCCCCTTTTCCCCCTTCCCCTTCCCTACCATCTCCCGCATCCCTCCCCCTTTCCCCCATTCCCTTCCTCCTCCTCTTCCCCTTCCTCCCCCTCTTCCCATCCCCTCTCCTCTCCCCCTTCCTCTACCCCTACCATCTCCCGTATCCCTCCCCCATCCCTCCTCCTTTCCCCTCCCCCTCCCCCTCCCCCCACCATTCCCCCCTTCCTCCCCCTCCCCCTATCCCCCTTTCCCCTCCCCCCCCCCTTCCCCCCTCCTTTCCCCCTCCCCCTTCCTCCGCTCCTCCTCCCCCCCTCCTCAGAACCGCCTCAAGTGCCCCTAGCCATTCCCAGACCGAAACTTTTCCCCGAGAGCTTCCCTCCATAAATCAGGGTTGTGCGACAGGCGAGGAAGCTGGTGCGGGAGGGTCTTGCTATGTCGCTTAGTCTATGTTGGCGTTATGTTGCTGAGTTTTGGTTTTGTCTCCTAGGCGCTATGTGGCTCAGTTCGGTTTAATCTCTCAGGTGCTATGTTGCTGTGTCGTTGTGTTATTTAGTCGGTTTTAACCTCTTCGTCGCTATGTTGCTCAGTTACTTCTATGTTACCGCTATGTTGTTTACTTTCTTGATTGCTATGTTACTTAAAACCTTTTGCCAAACCTATGCGTTAGTATGTTGTTATAACGTTACTTTTTAGTCAATATACTTTTTTTGTCATTGGTATTAAGTTACTGTTATATTTTTGCTAATATTTTGTAATACTATTATATAGAAATATTGTGGAGGGATAACCATTAACTTTTATTATTCTTATCTTCTTTCATTTCATTTTTTGGAATAATTGTATTGTGCTATTGTTATGGTTATGTTGTATAATGACATTGTTGTGTAATGGCATTGTGGACTTGCTAATGTTGCTGTGTTTTTTTTTCTTTTCTTTCTTTCTTTCTTTCTTTCGTTATCCTTATCTCTTTGTGGTTGGGTGTTTTCGGAAATCGTTATTTAGTTCTGCAGTTCTAAAGAGAATGAGAGTGGCGGGTAGATCGATAGATGGGCAGATAGACAGAGAGCCAGACAGACAGACAGACAGACAGATAGATAGATAGATATAGATGAAGGGAGACATAGGGGTAGAGATAGATATATAGATAGATAGATAGATAGAGAATGAGTGAGAAAAAGAAAAAGAGAGATAGTTTTATATATATATATATATATATATATATATAAATAGATAGATAGATAGAAAGATAGATAGGTAGATATATATATATATATATATATATATATATATATATATATATATAGATAGATAGATAGATAGATAGATAGATAGATAGATAGGTAGATAGATAGATAGATAGATAGATAGATAGAGAGAAAAATAGACAGACAGATAGATAAATAGTTAGATAGAAAAGTAGATAGTATAGATAGACAGATGTGTATGTGTGTGTGTGTGTATTAGAGAGAGAGAGAGAGAGAGAGAGAGAGAGAGAGAGAGAGAGAGAGAGAGAGAGAGAGAGAGAGAGAGAGAGAGAGAGAGAGAGAGAGAGAGAGAGAGAGAAGATAGATAGATAGATAGATAGATAGATAGATAGATAGATAGATAGGTAGATAGATAGATAGATAAATATATAGATAGATAGGTAGATAGATTATAGATAGATAGGTAGATAGATAGATAGATTGAGAGAGAGAGAGAGAAAGAGAGAGAGAGAGAGAGAGAGAGAGAGAGAGAGAGAGAGAGAGAGAGAGAGAGAGAGAGAGAGAGAGAGAGAGAGAGAGGAAGAGAGAGAGAGCGAAATAGCGGAAATGGCTTTACTCAAGATAACGAGCTGCCATTTTCTGTTTTCACAGAAAACGGAAATCTCGAAAAGATAAGCTTCGCACATCAGCTTTTTTCTCGAGATTGGAATCGAAAAAGTAAATCTTCTAAATCATTTTAAATTAGTTGTGTCACATATTTTCTTTCGTAATTGTTATTCGTTTTATCTTATTTCCTTTTCTCGCTTTCTAATATTTTCTATTTCATTATTTTTTATCATCATCATTCTATTTCGTACTTTTTATTGGAACTTTTTGTTATTTTTTAGATTTCTAGTTTAATTTTCTGTTATCGTTTTACTATCTTTCTTCCTTTCTGCTCGCTCCTTTTTTTTCCCTTTCTACTTTCTCCTTATCCTTAATTTCAATTCCACCTCATCGCTCTCATGTTCTTCTCCTTTTCATTTTTCTTTCCATCCTTATAATTATCCTTATCATCCACCTTCTGGTCCTTTTCTTGAGATTTTTAAAATTCATCGTAATTCTAAATTCTCCCCTTATTCTTAATCTTACTTTCTTTCTTTCTGTTTTTTTTGTTCTGCTTTTTAAGCTTTGTAGTCTATTATTTGTTGTTATGATGTCCTTTTCCCATCTTATTTATTTTTCTCCGTTTCAGCCTCCACATTTATCTTCGTATTCTTTTGAATCCTCAATCTGTTCTCCCCCATCTCCTTCTCCTTCTCCTCCTCCTCCTATTCTTACTCCTTCTTCTTCTTCTCCTCTTTCTCGTTCTCATTTCTTTTCCCCTTCCCCCCTTCATCTCCTTCTCCTTCTACCTTTTCCTTTACTTTCTCGTCCTTCTCCTTCTTTCATTTTTATCGCCCATCATCTCTTACTACAGCTTTGATCATAATCCTTATCATCTTCTTTTAGGTTTATTACGATTTTCCTTTTATTCTCCTTCTCTTCCTTCGTTTATTATACACCAAGTTTTCCTTTTCCTTTTCCCTCCTTATTCCTCAACTGTATCGCCTTTCGCTTCTATCGCTTTCATCCTCCTTTAGTACTCATCTCCTTCGAATCCATATTCCCATCGATATTTTCTCTCTCTTCTTTCGATTCCAACTTCATCCTTTTCATCCCGTATTTAAAATTTAGCGCAATTTTAAATCCCTGCCTTCTTCTTCTTTGCCTTGTCCTTCTCCTTCCCTTTTTTCCATCTTCTTTTTTTTTTTACTTCCTTCTTTTTTTCTGGTATCTTTATCCTTTTTGTGAATCCTCGTCCCGTTTCTTTGTTTTTGCGTCTAATCCTTCATCTCACCCTTCTCTCTTTCCTTCTCCCTTATTATTATTATTTTTTTTATCCTCAATCCTTTCCTGTTATATAATTTTAAATATCTTTCCTATTCTTCGCCTTCCTTGTCCTCACTGATATCCTTTTGTGAATCCTTCTCCTTTTACTCCTCCTTCTCCTCCTCCTCCTCCATCTCCTTTTCCTTCCTCTCATCCATCTCCTTCTAATCCTCCTTCTCCTTTTCCTCCTTCTCCTTCTCCTTTTCCTTCCTCTTATCCATTCCCTTCTAATCCTCCTCCTACTTTTCCTTCCTCTTATCCTTCTCCTTCTAATCCTCCACCTCCTTCTAATCCTCCATCTCCTTTTCCTCCTCCTCCTCCTCCTCCTTTTCCTTCCTCTTATCCATTTCCTTCTAATCCTCCTCCTCCTTTTCCTTCCTCTTATCCATCTCCCTCTAATCCTCCACCACCATCCTTATCCCCCATCTCTCTTCTCGTGGTTTAATTCCCTCATTTCCAAAATTCCTTTCGACTGTAAAAGTGTCTGACTATAATCCTCATCACGGTAATGGCTCTCCGTGCTCTTGTTCGTGTCATTAACTCCGTGTTGTGTTGCGGTTTAAGGAGGCGTGAGGGTAAGAGTAAGAGAGGTAGAGAGATAGAAGAGGGAGGTAAAAAAATAAAAGTGGGGGGATAAGAGGAAGATGGGTGGGAATGAAGATAGGGAGAAGAAGAAAGAGAGTGAGGATAAGATGATAGAAGAAGAAGGAGGAAGAAGAAGGTAGCGGAAGAAGGTGGAGAGATTTTAGGATCCGGGTTATGTTGTGGTTAAAGGAGGCGTGAGAGAAAGAGTCAAAGAGGTAAAAAAAGAAGATAGAAAGGAAGCAGAAGAGGTAGAGAAAGAAGTGACCCAGGAAAAGAAAGAGAAGAATTAGAAGAAAAGGAGATTGAGATCCGGGTTGTGTTGCAGTTAAAAAAAAAAAAGGCGCAAGGAAAAAAGATAAAAATAAACAGAGAGACAGAGCGAGGGTGGGGTAAGGGGGGGGGGGAGAGGATGGAAAGAGAAAAAGGAGAGGAGATTAAGTTTCCAGGACGTGTAGGAGCAAGGATTTTCAACCTTTTTCTCCCCACGTATGCCTTTGAGCAGGTCTAGCTTCCCCCATATACCCCCTGCAATAAGTGGAAAGAGCAACGCACAAGCAATATAACATTCCATTGTTTATATCTGTAAGTAGTGAAGTGAAGGAGTAACTACACAAACAATTTAGTAAGCAAAATGAAAAAAAAAAAAAAAAAAAAAAAAAAAATCACACATTTTCGCCGGTGGCTGTCCACTGCTAATCTTAAAGCTAAGATACATAGTTAAAAAGACGAAAAAAAGGGAAGAAAAGAAAGAAGGTAAAAACAAAAACAAAACAAGAACTACTTTCTCGCAACATCAGCTGCAAAGGGAATTAATGAGATGGCTGGTACTACCTTTGATCAGCTCGCGTAATCAGCCGGGGAGGAGTTATAGCTATAGCACATCCTTTTCGGATACACCTCTCCTTGAACAATACTCGCGTAAGACAAGTTAACGAAGTGTTTCACGTTTAACCAGACTCTTATCCTTAATTGGAGGTGCATGTCCGGCTATCACCCGAACTTGGAAGCGCATAACCGACTCTCACCCGAACTTGGAAGTGCATATCCGACTCTCATCCAAACTTGGAAGTGCATATCCGACTCTCATCCAAACTTGGAAGTGCATATCCGACTCTCATCCAAACTTGGAAATGCATATCCGACTCTCATCCAAACTTGGAAATGCAAATCCGACTCTCATCCAAACTTGGAAGTGCATGTCCTGATGTCACCCGAACTGTGCATGCCACCTAATGAACTCATGGGGCGCCTCAGGTTGAAAACTCCCTGTGTTAGAATTTAAGGAGAAGGAAACGGAAGGGAAAGGGAAAAGTG
>BOPN01005170.1:47500-50000 GCA_017312705.2 Penaeus japonicus | reverse complement strand
GGAAAGGGGGGAGGGAAGGAAGAAGGGGGGAAGGGAAAGGGAAAGGGAGGAGGGAAGGAAGAAGGAAGAAGGGAAAGGGAGGAGGGAAGGGAAAGGGGGGAAGGGGAGAAGGGAAAGGGGAGAGGGAAGGAAGAAGGGGGGAAGGGAAAGGGGGGAAGGGGAGAAGGGAGGGGAGAGGGAAGGAAGAAGGGGGGAAGGGGGATAAAAGGAGGGATGGCGAGGGTTAGGGTGTTCGAGGGAAGAGAAGGTGGAGGAGGAGGAGGAGGAAGGAGGAGGAGGGGGGGAAATGAGGGAAGGATGGTGGTGGTCTAGTGGAGAGAAGGAGGAGGAGGAAGAGGGGGAAGAGGAGGAGTAGGAGATAAAAGGCGTTCTGAGGAGGAGAAAGAAGAAAGGAGAATGTTCTAGTGTAAAGAGGGGCGAGGAGAGGGAAGAGGAGAGGAAGGAAGAGGGGAAGAAATTCGAGAGAAAGGACGTGCGGTAGTATTCCTGGTAGCGGAGAGGGAAAAGGAGATTTCTAAGGAAAGGAGGAATGTTCTAGAAAGTGATCATTATTCTAGCAGGAAATTTGGGAAGGAGAGAAGAAAAAAAGCCATGTTGTATTGTGTGAGTCTTAAACGTTTAATTGGGTGTGTCTGTGGCTAGAGTGGGTGTGTCTGTGGCTAGAGTGGGCGTGTCTGTGGCTAGAGTGGGCGTGTCTGTGGCTAGAGTGGGTGTGACGGGAAGTTCCCTCTTGTTGATTAGAAAATCATGTGATTTTGGAACGAGAAAGAAATAGATAAGGAAAGCAGATAGCTAGAGAGATGGTTGATATATATATATATATATATATATATATAGATATATAGATAGATAGATAGATAGATAGATAGATAGATAGATAGATAGATAGATAGATAAATAGATAGATAGATGGATAAATAGATAGACAGATAGATAGATAAGTAGATAAATAGACAGATTAACTGACTGCCAGACTAATTGATAGATAAATGGGTCACAGATTAATAAATGAAACAGGTGGATAAGCCTTATTGATAAGTACTGTAGATGGATGAACAAACAGATGCAATTTTTATAGATAAATAAATGCAGGGAGATAGGTACACTGTTGAATATACGGTCAATATACACGATGCTATATATGTACGAAAAGAATGAACACTATCTGAAGAGAAAAGAAAAACAATAAGATCTTGAATCAATATTTAATAGTCTCATTAATCATATTGAACTAAACAATTCATCTGTGAACGAAGGAAAGAGAAATGATAATGAAAGTGCTGAAAATCAGGTTGATGGAAGTAAGAAAAATAGGCTGCTTTACGATCAAGTTTTATTGAACAAAAATAATTTGTTTATAATTAAAAAGAATACAGGGAAAAATCTGGAATCCAAAATCGTTCAGGGAGAACGTTTGAAGGAATATATAAGAGATTCGGCTGTTTCATATGATAAGCATTGATTAATAATCTTTATCTTTATTAATTAATAATTCTTTATCATATAAGAGAGTAAAAAAATAAGTAACACTTGTTTACTTTGAGAATTATGATACTAATCTTAAGAACAATGTTACTGCTGATAATGATAATAAGGAATATGATAATAGTACTAGGGTTAACTATAATTGTAAGAGTGATAATGTTTATGATAATGATTTGATCAGTAATTGTTATAATCATTATGATAAACACAATCTTGATAATACCATCAACAGCAAAATTGAATTCACTCAACTGATAACAATCAATGATAATAAAGTCGATTTAATGAAAATACTGATAACGACAAATACAATAAAAAAAAAAGATAACATGCTTGACAATGATAAAAAGGATGATAATGATAACGACAAAAAAACAACATATAAAATTATCATAAAACTAAATAAAAGATTATGACATATGATTATAACACTAATAACATAAAAAAATAACACAAATGACATCAGAACCAATGATCACCCCCCTACCCCCGACCCCTCCCCCCACCCCGACCCCAAACACGCTTCCTCACTACCTGACAGTGCCATAATCAGTGCCAATAACGATGAGGAACTGTGACGTGTAGTAAGTCAGAATGGTGACGAGGCGACCGTAGGGGAATGGCACTAGTTTTAGGCCCTGTAGGAGTGCCAAGGAAGCGTCTGAAATCACGAATATGATGGCACCAGCGAGAGTACAGGCCCGGTGTTGCCATGTTAAGTTGCGTCGTTGTCTGTACCTGAAAGGGGGGGAGGGGGTTAGTAAGTAAGTTTTTAAATCTTTTATCTGTTTTTGTTTTTTTCTTATCGTTTCATCATCTAACATGATAGTGATGATGGTTATTGTGATAGAATGTGATGATCATTTTGGGTGTTTTTATTGCATGTAGGTGGTTTTATATTATGATGATACGTGATGAAAATAATTTTGAGTTTATGATCTATCTAAGCTAGGATGTATATATATGTGTATATATATATATATATATATATATATAATATATATATATATATATA
>BOPN01005170.1:22500-27500 GCA_017312705.2 Penaeus japonicus | reverse complement strand
TATTATTATTATTTTCCTTACATTAATAATATTAAGCTATTTCAATATTATTAATAATACATTGCCTTCTTTACTATGATTATCATTATTGTTATTTCTTACTATGATTATTAAGCTGATCATCATCATTGTCATTCTCACTATTATCATCATCATTGTCATTCTCACTATGATCATCATCATTGTCATTCTCACTATTATCATCATCATTGTCATTCTCACTATGATCATCATCATTGTCATTCTCCCTTTTATCATCATCATTGTCATTCTCCCTATTATCATCATCATTGTCATTCTCACTATTATCATCATCATTGTCATTCTCACTATGATCATCATCATTGTCATTCTCACTATTATCATCATCATTGTCATTCTCACTATGATCATCATCATTGTCATTCTCACTATGATCATCATCATTGTCATTCTCCCTATTATCATCATCATTGTCATTCTCACTATTATCATCATCATTGTCATTCTCACTATGCTCATCATCATTGTCATTCTCCCTATTATCATCATCACTGATATTTCATCATTAATCAGAGAGTGAGCAACAACAATTATGTAGTTATATCTTTAAAGGTATTGTTCTTGCAATCGTTGTGTACTTGTTATGTGTGTTGTTGATATTGGCTTTGTATATGCATATGTTTATATCTGTGTTCTCTATCTCTCTCTCTCTCTCTCTCTCTCTCTCTCTATCTATCTATCTATCTATCTGTATATCTCTCTCTATCTCTCTCTATCTCTCGTTCTCTCTATCTATCTATATATATAAATCTCTGTCTATATATATATATATCTATATACATCTCTGTCTATCTCTCTCTCTATATATATATATATATATATATATATATATATATATATATATATATATATATATATATATATATATATATATATGTATGTATAACTTTCTATCGCACTACTTTCCTCATTCCCCACCCCTCTCTCTCTTTCTAATTCCTTTCCTCAAACCCCAGCCTCTCTCCCTCTGTGTCTCTGGCTCTGTTTCTCTCTCTCTCTCTCTCTCTCTCTCTCTCACTCTCTCTCTCTGTAAAGTATACTGAGTTTATTTAGACCTCCTATAAAACTTAAAGCCAGGCTGCATAACCCACCCTCAGCTGTTTCCTTGGGGGGTGGGGCGTATATTTCGGGATATCCTTGAGGTTATGTGGAAGGGAGAGGAAGGGCTACAGTAGGGGGAGGGGAGGGGGGATGACTGTAAATTTGTGTGGGGTATTTTGTATCATGAGGTCTTATTGATAATACATAAGCATACCCACCAACGCACACACGCATACATAGATACCCGTGTGTATGTGTGTGCATGTGTGTATGTTTGTGTGTGTGTGTGCGCGCGTATATATGTATGTATAAGTATACATATTAGTATTTTTTGTTTTTACATTTCGTTTACCATTAGTACTAACACTCTTAACGTCACACTCATTAGCTCTGCTAAAAGTGTGTATTGAAAGCGAAAACATGTGAACCAAGTAACAGCTTTAGCCAAATATGCAATCTGTAATTCGTATTTCATGCAATTATCATTCTGCAATCGAAGGTATATGTCAATAACCATTCAACTTCACTGCGACTGCTATTTTATTCGATAATGGTACTTCATTACAAAAATGCTATGAAAGCTTAAGAGGGTAGTGAGAGACAACAACAACAAAAACGATACAGGTGTTTGAGGAAGATATCTCTGTTAACTGATAACAAGACCACTAGACTGAAACCTTGAGGTCTGTTGACAACAATTATAAATATTTTACCCCCACAGGCATTCACTCAGGTACTCGTACATGGGAATGCATATACACATGCAGACATACATGCAAACGGCAACACAGACACACACATATAACAACGAACACATACACAAACAAACAAAAAACAGATTCTTTATTCTTTCATAACAAGCTGACAAATGACGTTACCACCAAAAACAAAAAACAAAGAAACAAAAGAAAAAGAAAAGATGAAAAATAACAAGGGAAACTTTTCTCTCTATTCTTTCGACCTCCTTTTACTTTGCTTTCGTTATTTACTTCTCCTTCATTATCTTCTCTTCTTCTTATCCTTCGTCTTTATCACTGTCACACACACTCACAATTACAAAAGTAATATGGAATGATATGTCTTTCTTTCTCTCTCTCTCTCTCTCTCTCTCTCTCTCTCTCTCTCTCTCTCTCTCTCTCTCTCTCTCTCTCTCTCTCTCTCTCTCTCTCTCTCTCTCTCTCTCTCTCTCTCTCCCTCTCTCTCTCACACACATTATAAACGAAATACCCATTACAAAAATACGCAGCAATCAGTCTTAAAAAATTCACTTCCTCTTCTTCTTCTCCTTTTCCTTCCCCTTCTCCTTTTTCTCCTTCTCCTTCTTCTCCTTTTCCCTCATCTGTTTCTTTTCCTTCGTCTGTTTCTTGGGCGTTGCGACCCTCCGCTCCCAGAACGACTCAAAGGACCCCAAGACAAGGAACAGCTGTGCCAGGTAGTACGTCGAGAGGATGATCAGCTGAGCGTAGGTGTGGGGAATCAGCTGACCGACTTGGAGGGTGACGATGCTCAGGTCGGAGATGACGAAGGTCACGGCGCCGAGGAGGCTGCTCATACGACGCTCGATGCTCAGGTCGGTGCGCAGGCGGGCTCTGGAGGGGGGTATGGAGGGGTGGGTGGGTGGGTAGGTGGGTAGGGGTTTGGGTTGGGTAAGGGGTATGGGGTATGGGGTGAGGTGGGTAGGGTGTATGTGGGTTTGGTGTGGCAAGAGTGTGTGGGTGTGAGTAGGGGGGGAGGAGGGTGGATGTGGGTAGGGTGTGTGGGTGTGGATAGGATGTGTGGGCGTGGATACGGTGTGGGATGGAATGTTGGGCGGAGGAATGAAACGAGGATGGAGTGTAGTGATGGTAAAGGGAAGGAGGGCGGGGAGGGGGGGGGGAGTGAGGAGAGGGGAGGATGGATAGGATTGAGAGAAAGAGAGAGAGAGAAATAAAGATAAAAAAAAAAAAATTCCGCTAACATATATCAGCAAATTACCAACACCCAAGATAATAACAATGAAAAAAGAAAGAAAAAAAAAGAAAAAAGAGAAATACCCAAAAACATTGAACAGAAATATCCACACAATATTTCACCTTTATTTCCCTTTCAAGAAACACTAAATAAGGCTAAAGTAATGAAACAAGTACGCCATTATTATCTCTCAAAACAGAGATAACTTTCCCCAGATATACTATCAAGGAAGCTTATCATGCATAATTATATATAGTTTTGATTACCTGCTGTGAGACAACTGAAATCACTCTTTGCAACTTTAATTGAAAATTGTGTATTTTTTTTTCAATATGCAATTACCGAAGAAAATGTTCAATAATAATGATAATGATATTATCAGTAACAATGGTGGTGATGATGGTGATGATGATGATGATGATGATGGTGATGGTGATGATGATAAGGATGATGATGATGATGGTGGTGGTGATGATGGTAATGGTGATGATGGTGGTGGTGATGATGATGGTAATGGTGATGATGGTGATGATGATGGTGATGATGATGATGATGATGATGGGGATGGTGATGATGATGACAATGATGATAATGATAATAATGAAGATAATGATAATAATGAAGATAATCATAATAAGGATAATAAAAATAATAATGAAAATAGCGAAAAACATCCATAATCCTAATGCTAGGATGAATAATGATGATAATGCTAAATGATAACAATAACAAGATAAACATCACCATCAACAATAACAATGATAACAACGACACAAAATCCCCACCCAAGGCACATCCCCTTACCTATCAACCGCCCGCCAAAGCATAGTCGTAATAATCAAAGCATAGAAGGGGACAGCCACTCTCAGAGGCGTCGGTAGGCCCGGCAGAATAAGCACCAGGGCCACGAGGCTGAGGCCGAACAGCGGAATGGCACCTAGGCCTATGCTGACGTCACGGAATCCGAAGGCCTTGACGTACAGAATCTGGGCTACGGCGAAGAACAGGATCCCTTGCAGGAAGAACTGGTCTGGCCATACCTGTAGGAGGAGGAGGAGGAGGGGTGGAGTGGAGTGGAATGGGGATTGTAAAGGGGGTGGTGGGGGGATGGTTGAGGGGGTGGTGGGGGTGTGGGGTGTGGGGGTGGTAGGGGGATGGTGAGGGTGGGGGGTGGAGGGAGATGGTGAGGGGGTTATGGTGGGGGTAGGGTGGGGGGTGGTTAGGGGGGTGGGGTTGGGGAGATGGTGGGGGTGGGGGTGGGGAGATCGTGAGGGGTGGTGGGGTGGTGGGGGTGATGTTGGGGTATGGGGTGGGGGAGATGGTGTGGGTGGGTGGGGGTGGGGTTGGGGGAAATGGTGATGGGTGGGTGGGTGTAGGGTTTGGGGAGATGGTGGGCGCGTGGGGGGGATGGTGAGGATGGGGGGGGGGGGAGATGGTAGGGTGGTGGGGGGATGGTTGGGGGGATGGTTGAGGAGATGGTGGTGGAAGGGTGAGGGGGATGGGGTGGGGGATAGTGGTGGTAGGGGGGAGGGGGTGGGAGATGGTGGGGGGAGATGGTGGGGGTGGGGGGATGGTGAGGGGGTAGGAGAGATGGTGGGGTGATGGGTAGGGGGGTGGTGGTAGGGGAGATGGTGAGGGGGCGTGGGGGGATGGGGGATGGCAGGGGGATGGGGGTGGGGTGGGGGATGGTAGTGGGTGGGTGGGGGGTGAGGGTGGGGGGGAGATGGTGGGGTGGTGGTGGGGGAGATGGTGAGGGTGGGGGGTGGGGGATGGTGGAAGATGGTGGGGGGAGGGGGGATGGTGAGGGTGGGGGGTGGAGGGAGATGGTGAGGGGGGTGGGGGTGGGGGATGGTGGGGGTAGGAGGGTGGGAGGGTGAGAAGGGGAGAGGGAGATGGGAGTGGATAGTTGTGTGTGTGTGTGTGATAGAAATGGAGATGAAAGTGGAGGTGTGAAAGGGGTGGTGGTG
>BOPN01005170.1:5000-7500 GCA_017312705.2 Penaeus japonicus | reverse complement strand
AATAAGAAAATGATTATATTACTGATATCAGTTATAACAAAAATAATACCAATGATAAAACCAATACTGAAATAACCACAAAGGATGATAAAGAATAGTAATGAACAACAACAATAACAATAATAACCCTAATGATATATAATGATATTTATTACAATAATGATAACAATTTTAACAATGATGATAACAATCTTAACAATGATGATAAAAAATGATAATAATGATTATAATGATAATAGTAGAAATAAATAAAACATAATGATGGCAATAATGATAATGATGATAAGGATTATCATGATAATACTAATATGCATCCATAATGAACATAATGATAGTAATAATAATAATGATGATAATAGCAATGATAACAACAATGACAATAATGATAACATTAATGTTAGAAACAGCATAAATCATAATAATAATAAGGAGAATAATGATAATGATAATAAATGATAACGATAACAATAATACAATATATGTATGAAATATAAAAATTATATATGAAAATGATGATGATTATGATAATAATAACAATAATAATGCTAATGACAATAATAATCCCGTTGATAATAATCTTAACAGTAATGACGATTGGGCTGATTATAATAATGATAAGGATAATAACAATATTACTATGCATTGATAATAATGAAAATATTAATGATAGTAATGAAAAAGGATATTAATGGTAATATTAATGATAGTAATAAAAAATGATAATGATGGTAATAGTGATGATAAAGATAATATTATTATTGACAATAATAATAAAAAAACAATGATGATAGTAATAGCAATAGTAATAGTTATGATGATGATGATGATGATAACCATATCAAAGCTATCAATAGTAATATTAATAATAATGATAATGATAATAACATTGATTATGATAATAGTAATAATGAAAATAATTATAATGACAACGATACTTATAGTAATAATAGCGATACTACTAATAATGTAAATATTAGCAATTATAATAATAACGATGATAATAACGAAAATGATAACAATAATGATGATAATTATAATGATAACAATAATGAAGACAATGACAATGATATCGATGATAATAATAATTATGATAAAAAAATATAATAATAGTTGTAATAATGATAACAGTAATGAGGGCAATGCTGATTTTAACAATTAAAATGATAATTACAATTGTAGTAATGGTGACGATAATAATAATTTTGATAATACTGATGATAACGATAATGATAGTGATAAGGATGATAATGATAATGTTGACAACTGTAAAAAATAGACATGATGATAAAAGTAATGATAGTCTGGCCTATGATAGTATTCATAATGATTATGATAATGATAATAGTGATGATAAATATAATGACAGTAAGGACAATGATAATGTGCGTAATGATAATAGTAATAGTAGTAGTACTGTTAATGATGGTGAAAATAATGATGATGGTGATAATAGTAGCAATAGTAATGATGATGATAATAATGATTATAACGATAATGATGATAACAATAATGAGAAAATTATCTGTAATAAAAATTATAATAATAGTATTTATTATAATGATGATAATAATACCAATGATAATGATAATAGTTATACTGATAATAACAAGAATAATGAATATACTAACGATTATAATATCAATGATAATGATATTGATATTAATGATAAGGATAATGATAGTAATGATAATGATGATAATAATCATGACAATGATGATGATAAGGATAAAAGTATTGATGATAATAACAATAAAGTTTAAGACATTGATAATGATCATAGTAAAAATAATATTAATGATAAAGATTATAATGATGATAATACTGATAATAGTGATGATGATAAAAATAATAATAAAAGCAATAATGATAATGATAATAACGATCTATCTATCGTAGGGGCAGCACAGATAACACAGACAATTGTCTCCTTTGGCAGCCATTTTGAACAGCTGATGCCGAGAGACACTCAAGCCTGAACATTGCTTAATGTTTGTCCCATTTCAGCTTTTTTGTCACTTTTTCTGTGCTTTATAATGATAATAATAATAATAATGATGATGATAATAGTAATTACAATAAAAGTAGTGAAAATAATGTTGATAATAGTCATGTCGATGATAAGGTTGATGGTTATATTGAAAGATGAAATGACAATAATAATGATCAAAATAACACCAATAAGAACACCTTCAAAACGAAAAAAAATGAACAGCAACAAATAAAAGTTATAAATCGAAAAATTATATATATACATATATATATATATATATATATATATATATATATATATATATATATATATATATATGTATATATATATATATATATATATACATATATATATATATATATATATATATATATATATATATATATATATATATATATATGAATGTATATATATATATATATATATATATATATATATATATATATGTATATATATATATATATATATATATATATATATATATATATATATATATATATATATATATAT
>BOPN01005169.1:92500-104232 GCA_017312705.2 Penaeus japonicus | reverse complement strand
TGTGCGTGTGTGTGTGTGTGTGTGTGTGTGTGTGTGTGTGTGTGTGTGTGTGTGTGTGTGTGTGTGTGTGTGAATGTACGGGTGTGAATTACGTACATGCGCGATTGTATGCACGTGTGTGTGAATGTACGGGTGTGAATTACGTACATGTGTGATTGTGCGATTATGTGTGCGTGTGTGTGTGTGGGGGGGGGTGAGTGTGTGTGTGTGTATGTATGCACTCACATATGTTACTATTACTATTATTACTACAACTACTACTAGTACTAGCACTACTACTACATCAAATAATGATAATAATAATTATATATATATATATATATATATATATATATATATATATATATATATATATATATATATACAGTACATACCTACATTCTATTTTTTTCTATTTTTTCTTTTACGAATCATGAATGCTAATTATCAGTGTTACACTTCAGAAGTATTTGATTTGTTTTCCCAACCGAGTCGGATCATTATAGCAGGGTGTATAAACAGAACTTACCACAGAGTTGGTAAGTCATTACAAGGACAAATTTGAAACGTTGGTTATATGGGGAACAAAAAAACACCCAATAAAACAAAGGCATAGACACCCCAATGTTGTGGTAAGTCCCGAAATTATTGATCCTCTGCACTATAGATATTCTTCATCTTCGAAAATTTGGTTAATATTAGACGATAATTATAGCGAGTTTACGGCGCGTAAACTCGCAAATTGTTTGCGATAGCTTTACCAAGGGACGTCATGAAAATTTAAGCGTAATATTGATAACACAAAATTTATTTATGAATGATAAAAAAAAAGTCGGGTTATATCATTAATCGTTACACATTTTCTTCTCCTTCGTCAGCGTGATCCCAGATTGAAGTTTTGGGGAGACAGCTATTCGGTAAACAGTCAGCCTCCACGTTTGTGGGTATATACACAAAATCGGTTTTGAAAAGACCACCGTATTTGTATCTTTTGGTGAATTTGAATATTCGCCCCCCCCCCCCCTCCGCGAAGTACAGTCTCATGCGGATATCACATCATGTATATGATGTATATCAGTGGACGTAAAAGAGAATATTATAAGAGATATATATGAGAATTATTCATCACCTCCAGGTTTAGGGAGTATTAAAGATCTGTATCACAAAAAAATAAGCGTAAGGATATAACGATTAATGACGTTAGACGTTTTTTAAAAACTGATAGGGTTTACACAGTCCATAGATTTAAAAAGGCGCTTTTTAAAAAATACTCGTACCGAAACCACGCGTAATCTTAGCGTGCGATTTAGGGGACTTGAGGCATTAGAAGCGTAACAATCGCAATGTGGGTTATTTGCTAGTGTGCGTTGATGTATTCTCGAGATACGTGCGAGTGTCGCCACTCAAGCAGAAAACGGCATCGGAAATTGCCCGGGCACTTATTTCGTTGTGAGAATCAGATGAGTTTAAAGGAGTTTCGAGAATATATACCGATCGCGGAACCGAATTTTACAATAAAGTTTTGAAAAAATATTTAGACGAAAAAAAAAAATTATTATGTATAGTACGAAGAGTTAGTTGAAACTGTTCTCCCTGAGTTTTACCCCATATGCATCTTAAGAAGTAGAATAAGCAAGAAAACAAAACAGAGGAAATTTTTCGTGACATTCCTCGGTTGGCATAAAAAGTTTGATTCATGGATAAATCAGAGCGAAATTTCCGACATAATTAGGGGGTGAATAACAATATCGATAATGGAAGAAAGAGATAGAAATAACATCCAGATTATTAGATTATTAATAGAAGAAGAAGAAGAAGAAGAAGGAGAAGAAGGAGGAGGAGATGAAAAACAACCTCCAAGGTCCATAGTCCCGTATATAGTAACCGCTTTTTGTGAGCGTGACCGATCGACATGCTCATGGGGTACAAATACCTCACACAGTCCTAACTCCCGAGAAGGTGAGTTAGCGTGCAATGATGAGAATGATAACGTCAGAGCAGAAAGGGTGCAACGAGGAGGAGGAGGTGGGGAGGGGGAGGAGGAGGAGGAAAGACCGGAAGACAAAAAAAAAGCGGGTTAGGAAATGTGATAAAGTACTTACCACACCCTCCACCAGCGTATATTCACCCCAGAAAAAATAAAAAAGAGCGATTCCTGATGAAGTGAAATTGAGTTTGTTATATCAAAATCGGAGACGTCTGAAAAATGACAATGACCAAGAAGATGGTTATGCTGCCGTTAAACCGCTCGTGAAAATTTATTTTAAACCGGGTGACCGTGACAATAAGGAGGGAATGTTAGATATATTTAATTAAAAAACCCTCATCAGCTGGAATAATCAAGGTAATATAACGACTACTATATAATATGTGAATATTATCGACGTGCTCGGATACACTGGTCGAGAGAATGCATCCTTGCACCCTGCACATAAACTACAGGACGTAGTTGTACTAGTTAAGGACATAGGAATTCCTAAAGAACCCGTTTTAACTAAGAGAGCCCGGTCGCATATATACTCTTGAAAAAAAAGGAAAGAAAAAAGAGATTGGTTTATAAAAAAGAAAAAAAAAAATATACACTAATGCAGATCATCCCCCCCCCCCCTTACCGTCTTTGTATATAAAGCGACGGGGTTAACAGCTCGCTAAGCTAGTTACGATTTTGTTGTTGTTGTGTGCGTGTATTACTACTACCCGAGGAAGAATAAAAAAATATTGGAAAAAAGTTCATATTTTTGAAAAGGCTTTCAATACACATAAGCAAATTCAGAGAGGAGTAAACTACTACAGCTAAAAAAAAAAAAAAAAAAAAAAAAAGAGAGGGAGAGAGAAAATGCCCTTAACCGTGACGTCACGTACCCTGATCCTGCATTACCCCCTCCCCCCCCTCTCTCCCCGATGCAGGTAGAGTTACTCTACAGGTTCTTATTAACCCCCCCCCCCTCCAGCGAGATCAGTAAGAAAGAGCAACATCTCTGCTACCATCACTACTACTACTACTACTACTACTACTACTACTGCTACTACCAGTATTAGTAGTGCTGTATGTATAAGGATAATAATCAATTAAGATGAAATTGTTGTAAGTGTAAAAAAAAGAAAAAGAAAATGAATAGAAAATAGAATAAAAGAATAAAATGAAACTGATGAGTATTTCATTTATTCTCTATATAATAATAATAATAAACAAACAAGTAAAAAGAAAAAAAAAATAATAAAGAAAGACTTTTTATTCATAGTACTTTTTTTTTTATCTTCCAAAAAACATGATGATGTACATTTGAATTAGAATAATAATGATAACGATATTGTGAAAAGATGTTTTTTTTTTTACAAATACATACAATTTGACAATATCATCATCAATATGATTTGATAAAAATGAGAATAATAATAATGATAATAATAATAAAAATAATAATAATATGCATCTACACGATGAAATAAGGTGTAGTATTTCCTCTTCTTTGTATATCTTCATTATTATAATCAAGTAAGAAAGAAAAAAAGACGCTCATATACATTTTGTAATTTTATTATATATATTTTTTTATTTTTACAAATCATATCATTGATTTACATTTACACACTAAATTCTAATAATAATGATATTACAAATAATAATAATGACAATAACAAAACGATATTTAATTTTTTTTTTCCTCGATAAGCGCTCCTTCCTTCCTTCTTTCCTTCCTTCATGCTTCGGTTGCTCTACCCTCTACCAATCCCGCTATCCTTTTCGGGAGGGCGTGGAGCGATGTAAATGCTTCTTCCGTCTGATATCGGCGGGCGCGAGTGCTGACTTTTTTACTTTGACTTTGACAAGTTTATTGAGACAAGTGATTACGTACATCTCAAAAGGATGAGGTAACATAGGTTGAGTGCTGAGGAGTTGAATCTAAGATGTAGTTGACGTTAGGGAGAAATCCTAGTATTTCAGCGAGTCTTACTCCGAATGTAATGGTGAACCTGCCAATGACCTGCTTTGGGGGTCATTCACCTTCATTATATTGTTGAGCTACGTGGTCAAAAAAGGTCAAATCTTTCATCCCAGGTAAGAATTTTCCCCTGGGGGGAAATAAGTATCAATCGATGTCTTTAATTCAGATCTGATATCTTCAATAATGCGGCTATTAATTGTTTGAATTATAAAAGGGATATCACCATTTAATCTTTCCCTTGATGGTTTATATCTATAAAAATGGATCACTTACTTTTAGAATGTACAGAGGGTCCACATTGCTCTGACCAAGACCTGAAGTTAGCCAATGAGATTGCCCTCTAATCGATACAGTTCTACCGCGATAAGATATAATAATCTATAAAAATCATATGTATGATCTTCGTCGAACTCATTTCTAATCACTCGAGCTGTTATTACTGCGTGGCATTCGGGATCGTCAGGTGTAATAGCGTTTATATATCGAGGGTAGAGAATATTAGCTAGACGATCTCATATTCTAATGAGGAATCTAAATGTAAAGGTTTAATCGGGTTTACGAAAGCGCTTGATGTGTTATTTGGATGTAAATTAGATGATGCTAAAGATGTTATGTATATATGTGTCTCTGTTGACATCTTTGAAACAATGTAAACATGCGATGAGAGTGAGGTATTTATACTCACTCGATTGTGTAAGGTTTCCATAAACGGCATAACGAACAAACAAACATGTTCAATCTTGATTCGAAGTTATTTGTATTGTATGCCCTCGAGCAAGAACCCTGGTTACTGACCCCGTGGAGATGGTCACACTTCACTGCAGGAAGGTGACCACTAATACATTGTTTTTATCTTGACGTCATGGGTAATTGCCCAAGGTAAATAGATAATTCCCGTAGATAATTCCATGCAGGTCAACGTAAAAAAGAAGAGTCGAAGGTTAAAGTAAAAAAAAAAAAAAAGAAGAGTCAGTAACCTGAAGGTCAAAGTTAAAAAAAACAAGTAAAAAAAGAAGAGTCGATAATTGCCTCAAGGTCAAAATAAAAAAAAGTAAAAAAAGAAGAGTCAGTAACCTGAAGGTCAAAGTAAAAAGAGTAAAAAAAGAAGAGTCGGTAAATGCCTCAAGGTAAAAAAAAAAGTAAAAAAAAAAAGAGAAGAGTCAGTAACCTAAAGGTCAAAGTAAAAAAAAAGTAAAAAAAGAAGAGTCGGTAAATGCCTCAAGGTCAAAAAAAAAAAAAAAAAAAAGAAGAGTCAGTAACCTGAAGGTCAAAGTCAGTAATTAGTCTACTCGATATGACTAAATGTCCATCTTTCTCACAGAAACACTATTCGACAAAGTAACTCCAAAAGCAAAATAATCTCTAAAAAAAATCCACTCGTTACATGACCCTTCCCGAGATGAGATATGACCTCTGTTGTGCCAGACCTATTTCCCCAGCTGGGAATTTTGATATATGAAGAGGAGGGAAGAAGAAGAGATTAATGAGAGAAAGAATAATGAAATAAGAAAATAAAGGGACCAAGAGTTGGGTCTCCGTCTCTTCTCCCCCTTTTCTCTACTATCATTCCTCTTATGATAGATACAGCACAACCACACATACATATAAATATGTATGTATCTGAATGTTTGTGTGTATCTAATCTCTACAAAACTTAAGGAGTCTCGCTAAGAGGAAATGGGCATAGTGACGTCACTAGAGCTCAGCCAAACTACGCTTGCGTCACCTCTCTCTGTAATTCTTGGCCGATAGCACTTCATCTCCCTTGCACAGAAAGTCAACGAATTTCCAAATTAATTGTAAAAGCCATAACACCAGTTTGTCTTGTAGAATATTTTTCTTATATATTTTGTGCCAATGATAGTAATAATATTTTGTTTTTGTGGAGTACAAGCTTTTTAATCTGAGAGAAAAAGAAACGGATTGAAATGATGAAAGGCAACCCAAAATCTTGAAACTATCGACAGTGCAAGTGTAACTTCTTTCCCTGGATCACCAAGGGATGCATCAGAGTTGAAGAGTTAAGACCAGAGAAACTAACGGTTGACTGTCATTCTGCTCTTGATGCAACACAACGTCACACCAAAGGAAGAATCGCGGAAGAAACACAGCGTCTGTGATTAAGGGGAAGCGTCTCGAGGTGGAGAGAGGAAACGGAGCGACTTCTGGTCATGGCGAGTGCTCGTCTGGTTCTCCTCTGACCTCCCTGGATCCCCGCACAGGTCACGTCGGTCAGGTGATCACTGACCTCATATCCTGAGTCAAACGATGCAGCTGGGTCTCTTCGCCTCCCCCTTAGGCGTTCCTAAGGGCGCTAGAGGAAGGAAGTGCGGGCGGGAGGGAGGCTTCTGCGGTAATTGGGTCACACCCCACTTTCCCGCCACCCTCTTCAGCTTCTAATTACTAAAGGCAATGGCCTGGGGGAATGAACCTGTCCAAGCAATTAGTATCAATCAACCTGAAGTCATGATCATTTTCTTAATTATCATTAAGTTAAGGACAACCTCCTAGTTAATGAATCCTTGTCTCTGCGCAGGTGAAAACAGACTTTCCCTTCGACATCTTTCGTATAGAATGCAAAAATAAAATAGCCAAGACGTAAGTAATTGTCCACGAAATAAAAATCGCATCCCCGTCCATCTACCTCCTAGCCCCTTCCTGGCACTCCTACCTTAGTGACAACCTAAACTTATGGCCTGGATATCGGAAGGGATTTCACCGGACGCCCCCAAACGCACACGGCAACCGACCGGGAGGAGGGCCGAAACGGAAGCGGAGGAGAGGCTTCGGGATTCGTTGATTGGGATTGGGATCGTAGTTACATGATGATTTTACGCAAGGCTACGACTATATTCCATATGAAAATTATATTTTATTTACAATGTCGATTTTTTTTTTTTAGATTATAGGATTTACTTGAAAAGTCTGAAGTCAAACAAATTTTTAAATTATTTCCAGGAGATAGCCTGGAGTAGCCGTGACACAGCCCCTTGATAGGCCTGCGTCCTTGCGTGTGTTGGAAGGTGCATTGGTCTCCAAATCCCAAACAATATCTAATTTGTTTTTGTTCATGTTGTACATCTCCTTCATCGTTATCACACCACAATCTGTTACATGGTCGGCAATTAGGTACACGGACAACTGAAATTATTATATCTCACCAGTTATACGCTCGTTAACATATGCCTTTCATTAACGTGCATCTTACATGATTATTGGAAATCGCTCTGATTCCATTCATGCATTACCATCATCACACCACAATTTGTTATATAGTCGGTAATTAGGTTCCCGACAACCGGAAGTAATCCATCACATGTCAATCATGCAATCAACCCTGCCCTCCCTCTGATGACTTTTTCAGGCATATTCTTACCTATTGCCAGGACCTTTTATCTATTTCTAGAAACGCTTCAGTGAAAAAAAAAAAAAATAAAAAAAAAAAAATAAAATAATCAATAGGCTTCCCTTTCATGATAACATCTCTATAACATCACCCGCCCAGTGAAATGTTTCATGTTTTTGTTTAATAGGAAAATAGATATAAGTCTAGCAGAAACCTACCACCGGAAATCACGCGTTGGCTTTCCTCTTGTCATTCAGTCAGAGGAAAAAAAAGTTACATCTAATATAGAAATTGCTTTCTTTTTCCAAAACACACCTGTCATAACAACTTGTCATAAGAACAATTCCAGTAAGTTACAGTAATTATGGATACCAGGTCAGGTAATCCCCCCCCCCCCCTTCCTCCATGGTGCAAGAGCAGGTCATCCCATTACCGTACTTTATGTGGTTCCTCCATGGTAAGATGCACCCTTATGACATTAAAGAGTTGATTTCTTTTTAAGTTTTGGGATCAAAATGATACAAACTTGATATTCTGGTTGGGGGGTGGGGACTGGGGGTACTGTTGTCCCAGATAGATAGAAAAATATAGATAGATTGATGTACCATGTATATATATATATATACTGTATATATATATATATATATATATATATATATATGTATATATATATATATATATATATATATATATATATGTGTGTGTATATATTGGTTGTATCTAAGCCAGTGTTTGTCCTGTCAAGCTATTTAAGGGTTTCGACCGGTCTTTGCATCTAATCCAGGTGTGTACTGATACTCTAAACACACACACACACACACACACACACACACATATATATATATATACATATATATATATATATATATATATATATATATTTATATATATATATACACCTTCCTACTCCTTCCTTCAACCCATTCCTTCTCCTTCCTTCCTTCCTTCCCTTCCTTCTTCTTCCTTCTCCTGATTTTTAATTCATGATCACTTTTGTTTGTATTAATCTTTATCACACACAGACACAAACAAAAACAGACAAAAAATAAATACACACTCAGAAGCACATACATACAAACAGAAAAACTCACAGACACACACACATATACATAAACAGAAACACTCACAGACAGACACACACACACAAACAGAAACACTCTCTATCTCTCTCACACACGCGTATAAAAAGAAACACTCACAGACAAAAAACATACATACACACACGGACACACACACGCACCCACATACACACACACACACACACACACATTGACTCACACACACACACACATTGACTCACACACACACACACACATATGGACACACAAACACACACACACACACATATGAGTATTTATTGCCCGATTTTTCATCAATACCGCTGTTGTCATCCTGTCAACCTGTCAATCAGATGCCGTTTGACTCTCACTTTTCCTCTCGCTCGTTCTTTGTGTGTCTCTTTAACTCTCTCTCTGTCTCTCTCTCTGTCTCTCTCTTTTTTTCTCTCTCTCTCACTCTCTCTCTCTGTCTTTCTCTCATTTTTTTTCTTTCTCACTCTCTCTCTATGTGCCTCTTTAACTCTCTCTCTCTCTTTCTTTCTCTCTCTCTTTCTATCTCTCTCTGTATGTCATTCCCCCCCCCCCTCTCTCTCGCTCGTTCTCTCTCTTTCTCTCTTTTTCACTCTTCCTCCCCCTCCCCCCCTCTCTCTGTCTCTCTCGCTGTCTGTAGGCATCCCCATGTAACCTCTAAGTCTTTTGGATATTTGATTGAAATAGAAAGAAAAAAAATCTTATTTAACTTAATGATTTAAGTAAATCAAAACCTAAGTCAGTTAAGATAATTAGGAAAAGATAAGTAGAACAGATATTCAATAAACCTACAAGGGTCGCAGAAAACACCTCGTCTATATTAGATGTGATAATAACAAATAGAGTAGACATCATTCTCCATATTGATGTCATTCCATGTCATGTTGCTGACCATGAACTAATCTCTCTCTCTCTCTCTCTCTCTCTCTTTGTGTCTGTCTCCTCCACAGACTCTCTTTCTCTCTCTCTCTCTCTCTTTCTCTATCTCTCCGTCCCTCTCTCCCTCCCATCTTTCTGTCTCCTTCTCTCCCCACTGTCTATAAGCATCCCCAAGTAACTTCTGAATCTTTTGAATGTCTTGAAATGGTCTTTAGAGGAATGTCACTAAAAAGAAACCACTTTTTACCTTAGGTGACTTAAATGATTAAGTAAACCAAAATAAAAGGGATTAAATGAGACTAAATAGTTTCTACAACGCAAGAAATGAACACGACTTCATAGAACTCGTGAAACTGTGCGGGAACTTCGGGTTTTTCGAGTTTACAGGAGAGGAACATCGAGAGGTCAGCGATCTCGCTGTGGGCTCACCGCTCACCGCGCGGTTCTGGCCTGCCTCTTTGTGGAACCATTAGAAAAGGACCACTACAGGAACCTAGTCTGCAGACGTTTGACTTGGCTTCGATAAGTAGATGACGTCCTGGTAATCGTGCTTACATCAAACGCTTACGCAACTGAATACCGTCCACGACAAGATCCAGTTTACCATAGAGGAAGAGGAATGTCAGAAACTACCCTTTCTCCATACTGTGATCCATCGGGGCGATAACGACCTACGTTTTTCAGTGAACAGAAAGCCAACAAATAAAAATGATTTCGTTCAGTATTATTCCGCATACACCAATATAACTAGGGTTCTTTCTCGGGGCTTTGAGGATATTCAGTCTTGAATTCCTAGCCGATGAAATAAAGTACATTATTGATGCATTTATAAAACAGAAGTACTCCAGGGGATATCTTCTGAAACTCCGAAAGAAGGCGGACTTCATTACAACGAGGTCAAAGACCGTACCCTCCACCCCTTCTAAGTTGCTAGTGCACCGCCTCGCGCCACTTCTGATTATCCAAGGTCGCGTCAACGTCTGCTGTGCGGAAAACGCGCGAAAGGTCACGGGAAACAGCTGGGTCGTCAGATCTTACCCAATATATATGTTCTTGTAAGCTTGTAATGTAGTTTAGAAGACGGGGTAACCCGAAACGCGTAAATTACATCTCTTGCGTTGTGGAAATTATGCAGTCTCACTTATCTCCTTTTGTCAGACAATTCAGAAAAAAGAAGAGTTAGTCAATAAACCTAAGCGGGTCACAGAAAACACCTCGTCTATATTAGATGAAATGATAACGAATAGATTATATCATTCTCCATACAGACGTCATTCCATGTCATGTTGCTAGCCATGAACTCATCACGATGACGTTAAACATAAAGAAATCAAAGCAACCACCGGTTTCAAAAACTTTTCATGGTTTTAATCACTATGACCCTCAGTCGTTATGCGAACTAATCATATCTAAAGAACAAACTCTATTAGATATTTAATCGATAACCATCCCTACGGAAGCATAGCAGCATAGATGCTTCTGCTCCCAATGTTGCAAGAACCGTCAGACGGCCCCCTGCTCCATGGATAAATGACATCAAGAGAGCCATTGCTGATAAAAATAATGCCCACAAACGCTCACAAGTAACAGATTTAAGGCCGCCCTTCAGGCAATTTATAAAGTAAAAAAGAAAAATGTTAAATCATTCATTCAATCTGCATAGACTAACTATTTCAGAAATAAATTCTCTGAACATAAAAAAACAATTCTGGTAAAACATGGAAAATTGTAAAAAATACATGAATGCCTAACAAGCAACAACACACAGATGATTACGCAAATTCTGCAACATAGCACCATGCATTTTAACGACTTCTTTGGACAGATTGAAAAACCAACATATGATCAAACAATTACCTCCACATTACATCAAAACACAGGTCGGGCAAGGCTCGTAAATGATGTTTTCAAACTATTATCCTATTAATAAAACAACTTCGCGAAACAAATGCGGTGGGAACAGACGGTTTTGCTTTGCGCTTTATTAGGGATAGTCTAACCGCAATTGCATGTATATAAAAAAACATTAACACCTCTCTGGCCACTGGAGTTTGGGGATATAGATACCGCCCCTTTATTATTCTCCCAGTGGTATATTTTATTCTCTCTTTCTCCCCCTCTCTCTCTCCCTCTCTCTTTCTCTCTCTATCTGAAAGCACTGTACACATGCACTATACAGTGCACTATATGTAACACCATATTTATCACAACCAATTGTTATGTTATCTATCATTATCTTACCCAATGTATTACTATATATCAATGTATTATTGTTATCAATTTTAGTGTACATCATTACTTATATATGTACCTATGTCTGTATCAAGTGTTGCGGCATCACGTCTTATACTTATCGCCGTAGCTGTTATCTCAGCCTCCCACCTCCCTTCCTGTTGTGGCTATCTTCCCCCCTACTTCCTGTTAAGGTCACAAGAGAGGCTCCTCGTGTATATACTCCCACTATGTGCGTCCCTCGTCAGACAAGAAAGACGA
>BOPN01005169.1:87500-90000 GCA_017312705.2 Penaeus japonicus | reverse complement strand
GTATGAGGAAGGCTACATACCTCAAGATCAGAAGGTAAGGCTAGACTTTCCGAAAGACACAGATGTTGCCTCGGTAAGATGGCTGTTGCATGCCACGAAACAGCATCATGGCACCAAAATCATATTCAGGAGAGATGAACACCTACATAATGGTTGAAAAGGAAGAAGATGTAATTAAAGATCTTCTGAACACGGAATACGGTGGAATCAAGCTCCACGAACCAACAGCACCCAAGGCCAAATCGCCAAGGGTCGGCAATCGTGCGGGCTTAGTGTTCCCATCAAGGTGCGTATATAGAAGCCCATGAACACCTGGCAGGCCCAAGCGCCTGAGGAAAAGAGGCAGTGGTGGCCGAATGGACAGGACCCAGGCTGGAAAATCTGGTTCCTGGGGCCTACCGCACTGCGGATTGCCCCCTTGCAATCCGCCTGCACGGCGTTATACAAATGGACGGGGCACGTGGCTGAAAAGTGCAGGTCTAAAACCTACTGGTGCGGCATCTGCGCAGGAAAGCACTTACAAGAAGAGTGCAACAACAAAATTGAAAGGGTGAAAAAATCACGAGCGGTGCATAAACCTGCTACAAAGATGTGCGAGCATGTAACATCAAGACTGCCCAAATAAACCGTCTATCGAGAGCAAGGGACAACAACGACACCGTTGCTTTGCTGTCAGCATCAGGCTGCCACTTGTAAAGTGAGGTACTGCTCGCGGTAATGCATTGGCATCAGGTGCGTCCGGGCGGTGCATCTCATCCCGAGGGGCATCAGGCCGACAAATGGCCGAAATTAGGCCACAGCCAGGCTGCTCGGCCAGTTGAGAAACAGTGATAACGCCGAAGGACCAGCAGTGCTGACATTGCTGCAAAACAGGCCGGAGAAACTAATGAGTGCTCCTGCAGTTCATGTTGTAGTGAAATAAGTGAAATGATTGATAAAACGGTCAAGGACATGTCAGAAAAATTTGTAGTTGCTCTCGAAAAAAGCACGAGTGAATTTACAAAAACCGTTGAGCAACTAAAAGAAATAATTGAAATACAAAGATCCGAGATCAACGAACAGAAAAAAATTATGAATATATTAAATGATGAAAAGGAACGCACAAAAAAATGAGCAGGGGATGACGAAGGACGAAGCTGAAAGCTTACTGAAAAAAGCTGTCCCTAGATCATTCAGTGGGAAATCAGTAAAAGAACTAATAGGAAATAAGAACTTATCAGAGAAAAATAGGCAAGTTCTATTCAGCTTTAAAATAGTACACGAACACATAGAAAAAATAAAAACGTATCCCCAGTTTAAGAATGGATAACGCTGAGGAGTGACGAATTATAAAGGGATCACCCTCCTGATTGGAACATTGCCTCATAGGAAGCGATTGCTTACACGATCTGCGCGAGAAAGTGTCCAACGATAACATTGATGTAATTTGTCTACAGGAATGCAGATTATCTAAGGGTGAGCATGTACCTAAAATATTGTCCTATATATCGTACAAGCTTCAAACGCATAACTCCTATGTTATGCATGTCAAAAAGACTTTGCCGCATGCGGTTTGCCTCATAAAGGTCAAAGTAAGGGTACACAGTTCCATGGAATTAAGATCTATATTGGAACCTCGACGCTTAATGTGATTAATCTGTATGCACAAGCAAATCTATTTGACATAGATGCGTTCTGCCGACTGCATTTACTCAGAACCTACCGTTATGGTTGGAGACTTTAACGCGCGCCACACTCAGCTCGGTGATCCCGTTCGCACCAATAGAAATGGATCGAGACTTTCGAGATTGTTAAGCAGTCATGACTTTGTACAGCTGATGAGTAGTGACCCCACCCATAAATGTGGAGGAATTCTCGACCGATGTATTGGTTTTCATTTGTATGACACCGGGCATACATCCGGATCCACCGACAACCTAATGTCCGATCATTTTGCTCTATTGTCGGAGATAAAAGTTCCCTGTAATGCTCAGCTCACAAGTGATTTAAGGAGGAGGATAAAAATCCCAGTTGACAAGATATCTGATTTTGTTCCAGTATATTGACGACTTCAGTACGCATTATTATCCAAGTCTTGTAAAGCACCAATGATGATCTGGTCCTCTAGATACACAGTATCAAGACATTGCAATCAGAATGTAAAGAAATCTCGCGTCCTCCTCGAACTTATATAGCAATAACAAGATTCTCTATTATCAACATTATTTTCTCGAAGATTGGTAGGGCATACAGAAGAAACAGAACAGCTCCTTACTGGAACTGTTTCAGGAGGCTCTTCCAAGAAGTTCGGGCAGTGGTGTTGCAACAAGAAAAATGGGAGAAATTTGTCAATTCACTAAATAACTCAACACCAATAGGAAAAGCATGGGAGGATATTAATAGGATAAAAGGGAAAAAGACATCTCAAATCGCACATCCAAATCCTCGAGGAAAAAGCAAATGAGCTTTCATCAGCAGATATGCTAGGATATCCAGCCCTGACTCACTGAATAGTGAGTCA
>BOPN01005169.1:27500-47500 GCA_017312705.2 Penaeus japonicus | reverse complement strand
CATCGTCGCCACCATCGTCGCCACCATCACCACATCCACCATCGTCGCCACCATCACGACCACATCCACCATCGTCGCAACCATCACCACCACATCCACCATCGTCACCACCACATCCACCATCGTCGCCACCATCACCACATCCACCATCGTCACCACCATCCCCACCACATCCACCATCGTCGCCACCATCACCACCACATCCACCATCACCACCACACGACCACATCCACCATCGTCGCCACCATCACCACATCCACCATCGTCACCACCATCCCCACCACATCCACCATCGTCGCCACCATCACCACCACATCCACCATCACCACCACACGACAACATCCACCATCGTCGCCACCATCACCACCACATCCTCCATCGTCATACCATCACCACCACATCCACCATCGTCGCTACCATCACCACCACATCCACCCTCATCGCCACCATCACCACCACATCCACCATCCGTCACTGCGACCACTCACCGTCGTCGCCACCATCACCACCACATCCACCATCGTCGCCACCATCACCACCACATCCACCATCGTCACCACCATCACCACCACATCCACCATCGTCGCCACCATCACCACCACATCCACCATCGTCACCACCACACGACCACATCCACCATCGTCGCCACCATCACCACCACATCCACCATCGTCGCCACCATCACCACCACATCCACCATCGTCGCCACCATCACCACCACATCCACCATCGTCGCCACCATCACCACCACATCCACCATCGTCGCCACCATCACCACCACATCCACCATCGTCGCCACCACTACATCCACCATCGTCGTCACCATTACCACCACATCCACCATCGTCGCCACCATCACCACCACATCCACCATCGTCACCACCACACGACCACATCCACCATCGTCGCCACCATCACCACCACATCCACCATCGTCGCCACCATCACCACCACATCCACAATCGTCACCACCACACGACCACATCCACCATAGTCGCCACCATCACCACCACATCCACCATAGTCGCCACCATTACCACCACCACCACTGGATACGATGCAAATGGCGTGGTAGAAAAGCTCTTCTGATGGATTTTTTGCACATCAAGATCTCGTGAATATCATAAAAGGCTCAGATATTATCAATAGAGATGTGTTGATAAGCAGTTTACGTCAACAGATGTTTAGAAGATTTTTGATGAATTATATCAATATCGGTCTAATCAAAATATTGTAACATTTCCTAATTGTACCGAAAATTACCCTTTGCCTTTGGAAAACATTTCTTCTGCTAACAAGAATACATTTATCATCATTTGTAACAAGAAACTGCATGCCGTCATTTGTGACAATAATAAACACGCAGATGAGATGATACGGAATATTATATTAACTCTTTTAAAAGCTGAAGAAAAATATACTGACGCCATACAGCAGCAGGAGATACAAATATATAATTTAATCCAAGGAATTTTATCAAAATCTGAAGATTCTTTAATGTTTTATTAAAGAACTTATTATTGATATGAATATAGAAATTAAACTAAAGGTCATCTTATTACAGTCCCAGTGTTTACATGTACATATATAAGTAAATGCTTGTGTTTGTGTGTGTGTTTGTATGTGTGTGTGTTTTATAGAAATACTAAGTCTGATGATAACAGAGAAACAAACACTTATCTTTAAGATGACCTTCAAGCAGGAGATAAGTAGTTTTTTTTTTATTATTATTACTTCCTGTAATTATCTATTACCTAATATAATTACCCATAACGTCAAGGTAAAGTACCGCATTAGTGCTTAACCACCGGATCATATATGTGGTAAATTATCACAGAAGAATTCCAGCCATTTTTTTATTATTTTTAAAATTTTTACTTCCTTTGACTATCTATTACCTAATGTAATTACTCATAACGTCAAGGTGAAGTACCGCATTAGTGCTTAATCACCGGATCGTAATTGTAGTAAATCATCACAGAAGAATTCCAGTATCTTTTTTATTTATTGTTATTATTATTATTATTATTATCATTATTATTTTATTTATTTATTTATTTTTTATTTCCTGTAATTATATATTACCTCGTGTAATTACCATAACGCCACAGTAACAGTAAGTACTATTATCACCTAAGTAAATTATCACCTTGATATTCAAACATCGCCGTAAATACAGCAAAGTGTCACCTAATTTATTATCCCCCCCTCGATTGTGGTGAACGGTGCAATTACTGCAACCCCCCTCCCAAACGGCTGTAATTACAGCATTCCCGCTTTTCCACCGGATCAGTAACCGTATTGTGTACATACAGGCATTTTTTCTAAGTATTTTTTTTAGGTACAGATATAATAATACATCGTATACTTTCATATTTATTAAACAAATAAAAAGCACAATCATTATAACACATCTATTCTCAACATTTCATTTATATTCATACAAGAAAAAAATGTTATGGATTTAGAGGCACACTATCCTCTTCATCTCTGTCTTCACCTTTATCATTAATAAATGAAGTATCGTAAAGATCATCACCATCATCATTATCGTCATCATCATAATCATCATTATCGTCATCATCATCATAATCATCATTATCGTCACCATCATCATCTATATCATCATCGTCATCATTATCATCATCATCATACAAGTGAAAGTATATCTGGCGGATGCATGTGTTTTTGGAAAAATGTTATTACGTGATACATTGTTGCCGCATGAGCCACTGCGGCTGTTCAATTAATGTAAGGACGACTGATACCGCTGTGTAGCACTCACTCCAGTTTATTGAAAGTGGTCAAACCTGAAATATGTTACATGGTTGGATTTTTTGGACATCAAGATCTCGTGAATATTATAAAAGGCTCAGATATTATCAATAGAGATGTGTTGATAAGGAGTTTACGTCAACAGATGTTTAGAAGAATTTTGATGAATTATATCAATATCGGTCTAATCAAAATATTGTAACATTTCCTAATTGTACCGAAAATTACCCTTTTGCCTTTGAAAACATTTCAGTTAACAAGAATACATTTATCATCATTTGTAACAAGAAACTGCATGCCGTCATTTGTGACAATAATAAACACTCAGATGAGATGATACGGAATATTATATTAAATCTTTTAAAAGCTGAAGAAAAATATACTGACGCCATACAGCAGCAGGAGATACAAATATATAATTTAATCCAAGGAATTTTATCAAAATCTGAAGATTCTTTAATGTTTTATTAAAGAACTTATTATTGATATGAATATAGAAATTAAACTAAAGGTCATCTTATTACAGTCCCAGTGTTTACATGTACATATATAAGTAAATGCTTGTGTTTGTGTGTGTGTTTGTATGTGTGTGTGTTTTATAGAAATACTAAGTCTGATGACAACAGAGAAACAAACACTTATCTTTAAGATAACCTTCAAGCAGGAGATAAGTAGTTTTTTTTTTATTATTACTTCCTGTAATTATCTATTACCTAATATAATTACCCATAACGTCAAGGTAAAGTACCGCATTAGTGCTTAACCACCGGATCATATATGTGGTAAATTATCACAGAAGAATTCCAGCCATTTTATTATTTTTAAAATTTTTACTCTCTTTGACTATCTATTAAAATACATTTTAGTTATCTGCTTCTCCCTCTAATGAAAAAGACACTTTCGAGGTCATAGGACAGACAAATACATTGTTTCTAGTTTGCTTTAATTTATTCATATTGGCATATGAATCTGAATAAGGTAGTATGTTAACTTCATACTACTTTAAGCATTAAAAAATGTTTATTTTTTCAAACAGCAGTTGTGCAGATTAGCAGTTAGTAAATAGATCTTGTTTGTGCAAATATAGAATGCATTCCATGACATCAATATTTTTGCAAAGCAAAATTTATTCTAGGCTTATTCACCTAGGTATGCTATACTTATATATATTTTCATATTTATATTGCAACAAACGTTATCCTCGCATATTATGCGTGCATTACAGATGTAGTGTTGAAAATTGATATCACACAACACATTATTTGCTAAAATCATAGGTTATCACTAAATAAACTAAACTCAGGTATTTTATTGTTTTACTAGAATTACCGACTTAGATTACTTCAATTTTCTCTGAAGAGACCACTTGCTCCCCATCAAATGTAAACAAATTCGAAAGTATTACTCTAATTGTGACTATATACTTTAATAGCCTTTAATTGCCAGTCTGCCCTGAGAATAAATATAAAAATACACCCAATAGACTTTTTGTTCTTGTATAATTTTTTTCATGTCAAACACCTAGTAAATTCAGTTTGTTACAAGTTAAAAAGTAAATGATTCAAACAATTATTTATCACCCATTTATCAAAGCTACATATGGTGGTATTTATTTTACATTTTCATATATAAACTAGAGTCTCGAAATATGCAATATACTATCCATTATAATCTTACTTTATTGATACATAAATTTTGTTGTAAACCATCATTAAGATACTCTTTAAACGGTTGAATGAGACGACATAAAATACAAATCAGGGAATATTTGGCCTTTTTTTCCATTCGTGTTGGCGCCCCTATTGGATAGGTTGGTACGCGTGTGCGGGTGGAGCTCTTTGGCAATAGAACTTGAAATATGGCAGCAAGCAATTGCGAGTTTTTGGTAATCATTGCAGATAAGGACGCTGCAGATAACGGCTTATGTTACATGGTTACAGTCAATATTGGTCTGTCACATCAATCCTTTAACATTTACAATTGTGCAGTGCGTGTTATAATACTAAACAGGGTTATCAAGTTGATATAGATCACTTAAACTAGATCTCTGTTACCACTAAATACATACACATTGCGGAACAGACGCCGTCCTTTGTGGCTATTCTTATCTTACAGGTTGTTCACGTCCTCTCACGACGGTGTGGCGTTCTATACTGTTTCAATGCGAATTTCTTCGCTCTGCGTATGTGGTCCTTCACGGCCTATCGTAGCTTTGTCAGCACGGGAAAACAAGAGAGTACTGTCCGCGATAGATAAACATATCTTTGGTGATGAATGTGGGCCATGTGGTGCAGTTGGCTGCGTGGGGTCGCTCGATGACACCAGCTTTCAGTGCGAGTCAACACTTCGGCTGGAATGGGTTCGAGTACAGTGAAGCAATATTTGTCAGAATTAACCCATATGGAGAGCATTAAATATGTTTGTCCGTCGAGGCCCATGTGACCGGCTATTGGTTCCGTATGGAGTGTTGTCTGTGAGATTTTGTTCTCTTCCTCTCCTTTATCTCTTTTCTCTATCTATATCTATTTACGTCCTTTAACGCCGCCATCGGCATTAACATTCCCTGGCTGGGGGGAACTGAGTCCAACACAGGCGAGACTGGGCTATCTACACAACACGGAACCTGATGAAAGATAACATAAGAGGGCAGCGAACTCAATGAATCAACTGGAGCCGAATACATGAGATAAGCAGTACGAAATAAATCATATGACAAATGAGGAAGAATAGTATCCCTTATGCATGCAAAACTAATCTATAACAGAAAACTTGCTGTCATAAGATGGGAAAAATGAGTACCAGTAGCGGTATATTTGAAAGTCGATAGTTAACTAATGGAATGTGATAGCACCAATTACATGGTGCTGGATAAGATATTTTAGGGTATTGACAACATTACGAAAATTAGAGAATAGAACCAACGCTCTGCGTAAAAAGTGGTGACGTATCATGAACGACGTCACACAAAAGGACCCTTGTGGTCAAACAAGGAACGACCGCACAAAGACCTGGTCACGCCCGGAGCGAGGTGACATGAGGCGAGCCGAGGGGAACACGAGCAGGAGGTTCTAACTATCCTACCTTCGAGGTGAGAGATGTGCATTTCAACAGAGCTATAATTCAATTAATATAGAGAGAGGTAAAAATGATATTTGCCATAAGAACAAATCAAATGATAAATAGGCTTATACTCGTAAATTTTCCCTCAGATGTCACCTGCCTCGCTTCTTGCCTCAGGTGCCATTTTCATCGCTATGAGGGTGACGTCACCCCATGACACGTTTTCCAAATTAAACCCGCTATAAGTAAGTGCACTCATTTCTGTCACGTCATTAATGGGAAACCACAAACTATTATGATAAAACATTGATAAAATAGTACTTAAATTACGTATTATAATGTTACTGGTAGTAATTATAAGTAATAGATGTATTGTAAAAGTTTTTTATCAACAGTGAAACTTTGATTTAACTTGGTATGTAAATCTTTTGTAAAATTATTATCAATGTTTGAACCTGTGACTATGATAAATTTAATGAAAAACTTTCGATGTTATATCTCACAGATGTTAGAGAGATTGTTGATTAATCTCTGTTACACGTTCCTAAAGTAAAGTTAATTCTCAGGAGCGGGTTCAAAGGCGGATTTCAAAAGCGGATTTCAAAGGCTGAGTTTGAAGTTTAAGGCCGGAACTCCAGACCGGATGTTCAGGTCATGATCGCTTAAGACTAACACTTCACGATCGATTCTCAACGAAAAAGAAAGAAGAATGAAGACAAATCTTCAGAGAGGGTCAGAGTGATTGCTATGAAAGATATGTATAAGAAGAGTTATTATGTGATTTAATATACAGTATAAGGCATGGTTAGCCTAGTTTCATTATAATTCCTCTCCACAGTAATTAAAACTGCAGGTGTAAACGGATAACCTTTAACGTCACGTTACCAAGTTATTTTTATGTTAAAAGAGGTTATCCTGATAAAAATTACCCAATTAATTAATGCCCATACTTTTAACCCTAGATATTTTGGGATATAAAAGAGAAATACCCATTCCCGGGAAATAGGGCACTACAATACTTTAGTTTACATCTTGAAAAGGCAAAACACGAAGCTATTACCATTTAAAAAATACGGTTTCGTCAAAGATTATTATTATGATTTCATACACATATTCCTCCTCCGACGAGAGTTTATAACCTATATAGTTTTCGATGAAACTATTGCAATGCATTAGTAAGTGAAAATAAAACTGCCTTCCAAAATAAAAAAATACCTCATAATGGAGTCACCGGTTCGGGTGTTCGCAGAAATAGTCCAAATCTGGTTCTTTTGTTTATCACTCACCTCTCGCCTTAACTTGTAAACATGTTTAAAATCCCTGAAAGAGGAATATTCCAAAACAAATAGCTCTCGTATGTTATGGGATTCTGAGTGATATTACAGACTCGACACTGAACCATGTTTGACCTTTGAGTGAATTTCGTTTTTAACACTGGATAATTTCACACATGCAGACACATAAACAAGGACAATATTCACACATGCAGACACATAAACAAGGACAGTATTCACACATGCAGAGTTTGCAGACACATAAACAAGGACAATATTCACACATGCAGACACATAAACAAGGACAATATTCACACATGCAGACACATAAACAAGGACAATATTCACATATGCAGACACATAAACAAGGACAATATTCACACATGCAGACACATAAACAAGGAAAATATTCACATGTAGACACATAAACAAGGACAATATTCATACATGCAGACACATAAACAAGGACAATATTCACACATGCAGACACATAAACAAGGACAATATTCACATATGTAGACACATAAACAAGGACAATATTCATACATGCAGACACATAAACAAGGACAATATTCACATATGTAGACACATAAACAAGGACAATATTCATACATGCAGACACATAAACAAGGACAATATTCACACATGTAGACACATAAACAAGGACAATATTCATACATGCAGACACATAAACAAGGACAACATTCACACATGCAGACACATAAACAAGGACAATATTCACACATGCAAACACATAAACAAGGACAATATTCATACATGCAGACACATAAACAAGGACAACATTCACACATGCAGACACATAAACAAGAACAATATTCATACATGCAGACACATAAACAAGGACAATATTCACATATGCAGACACATAAACAAGGACAACATTCACACATGCAGACACATAAACAAGAACAATATTCATACATGCAGACACATAAACAAGGACAATATTCACATATGCAGACACATAAACAAGGACAACATTCACACATGCAGACACATAAACAAGAACAATATTCATACATGCAGACACATAAACAAGGACAATATTCACATATGCAGACACATAAACAAGGACAACATTCACACATGCAGACACATAAACAAGAACAATATTCAAGACGAGATAAAAAAAAAAAAAAAAAAAAAAAAAAAAAGGGGGAAAAAGAATGTACTGATAAAAAGTTACGCGCTCTCCGAATACTTTATTCATATAAATATAAAAACGAACAATAAAGCATCTTCCTACGCTAATCTTCATATAAAAAACTAACCTTATCACACAAAATCCTTCTTCCCTCTTTGCAGCAATTTCCACCACCTCCTCCTTTGTCTTTGAGTGACCTGCAATTGGTGTAAATCTTCACCTGAAAAGTCTCGGAGAATAGATAATAGACTATATGGGAACGATATTTGAACAACTCAAGCGAGTAGGTACTACATGAATACACACTCGGGTGTAAACCATAACTGTTTAGTATTTGGTCCTTTTTCTTGGCGAAATATACCCAGTGACTCATGAGATTTATGTCCTCCCGTGAAAGAGTATTAAGAATCGCAAAACTTAAAGGTGATTTAGATGTTTCATTAAAAAAAAAAAAAAAAAAATCTACTCTATCTCCGGTCAAACATCCTAGGTCTCCTTCATGTACATCTCTATTTTGACACCAGCGTATGAGTTCTATTTTGTCCCTTGCTCCTGTCCAGCTCTTGTTAGTATCCTTTCGTTTCTGTCTTTGTCTCCCTCTTTCCCCCTATTCTTCCTGTTAGGATTAGATGCTCTAACTCGTTAGCTCCGATTATGTGCCCTATAAATTTCATTTGCTGTTCTTTCATTTTGTTAAGAAGCTGCCTCTTCCATCCTATGTCATGACTCTTTCATTTATTCGTTTTTCTGTCCAGCTAATTCTTTCCATCCTTCTTAAACACAACATTTCAAAACTTTCTATACGTTTTTGATTATCTTTGGTCAAATTCCAAGTTTCGCACCCATATGTCGAGACCAACCAAACGTAACACTTTAGTACTCTAGCTTTTACACTAAATGACAGTTTCATGTTTGTGAGAATGTTTCTCATTTTCCCAAAAGCTTCTTTTGCCGACCCTATCATTCTTCTAATTTCTACATTACTACTTGAATTCTCGGTTATGATACTTCCCAGGTAATTTAATTTGTTTACTAGATGTAATACGGTGTCTGCTATTTTAATATTGTATATCGGTGTATCTTTTTTCTTTGATGTTACCATTGTACCGCGACTGTATCTACTAATGTCTAGAGGTCCTTCTCATTTGATTCTATCAGTGCAGTATCATCTGCATATCGTATGTTGTTGATGCATCTGCCTCCAATCTTGATTCCCGGTAGGTTGTCTAATTTCCTTAAAATCATTTCGCTGTCGAGAGAAAATAACTCCGGTGACAGGAAACACCCCTGCCTGACACCTCTTTTAATCTTTTGCCACTCACTTAGTTCTCCTTCATGTCTAATTGTTGCTTCTTGTTCCCAATAGATGTTCCTAGGAATCTTCAGAACCCTTTTCGTCTATATTTATATTTCATAGAATTTTAGATAATTTTTCATGCTGAACTTTTGTATCAAAAGCTTTTGTAAACTCTACCCTTTCGGGTACCCTTTCCCTCCACAAAACCGCACTGACTCTTTAGTCTCTGCTTTTACCATTTTCTTTGCTCTATACATTAAAATTCTTAAGAGAATTTTGATGATATGACTAATTAGACTTACTGTTCTATTGACTTCACATTCGATTGCTCCACTTTTTCGGTATTGCTATGAAATTGATCTAAGTAGGTCTGCGGGTACGTTTCCTGTTTTATATATTTCATTAACCATTTCTTTCAGTTAGTCTTTTCCTAACATCCCTGAAGCTTCTATCATTTCAAGCTGTAACTGGTCTACACCTGGAGCCTTTCCCTTTTTCGTCTTTTTGATTGCACGTTCTTTTTCTGTGTCTATTTCATCCGGTTCTATATTTTAGTCTCTGATGGATGGTTTGTTACCCTTTTCATCTGCTAAGAGATCTATGTATTCTAACAATCTTTCCAGAATGTCATCTTTTTCCCATTATAAGTGTACCATCTTTAGCTTTAAAAATTTATACATCCACTAGCGCTGCAAATTTTCTTGCCTGTTATTTCTCTGATGTCCCTGTATATTTCTTTAGTGCCTCTATTCTTTAATCTTTCTATCCTTTCACACTTTTTATTTAACCACTTTTCCTTTTCTCCTAGATATTTCTTCCTGATTATTTCATTAGATATTCTATATTCTTCAGATTTTTGTTTCGTCTTCCTCCTTTCTTCCATGAGATCTAAAATTTGTTTATTCATCCATTTTTTTTCTATCCCTTTCAAAAATTATTTTTATTGCCCTTTCATTCATCATGTGTTTATATTTTACAAAACGGGAATTTACATCAATATTCTCTTTACTTGATAGATGTTCATATCTATTTTTAATTTCCAGTTAAAAAAAAAACTTCTCTAATTCTGGGATCTTTTATTTTTTTGAGGTCTAAATTTTCCACTTTAGTCTTCATCATCGGATTTTGTTCCTCATTCTTCCTCCTAGTTGTTGTTGTTGTTGTTGCCCTTTTTGTTCTTGTTCTTTTTGTACCAATTCGCAGAGAAGGCGTTATATTTCCTCGCATATCGCATGATGCGAAGGTGAGCGCGGCGCTGAAATATTATAATTTTATTTAAATATTTTTTCTTATTTTTTTTAGTAAAAGTGAAACAGATATGTGTAACTTACCTTACCTCCTTCTTCTCCTCCTCCTCCTTCTTCTTCATATTCTTCTCCTTCTTCGTTTTCAACTTCTCTTCTTCTTATTCGCTCGTTGGAGTGCGATGTTGATGTAGATTCTCCAGTGTAATTATAATCATTGGTTTAGAACGTCTTCCCTCCTCCTCCTCTTCACAGCCACTTTTCTTTGACCGACTCATCTTTCTCCAGAAAAAAAGGAGGAGGAGGAGGAGGAGGAGGAGGGAGGAGGGAGGAGGGAGGAAGGAAGAGGAGGGGAGAAGGAGGAGGAGGGAGGGCGAGGGGGAGGAGAACAACCTCCAAAGTGCGCACTGGCCGAAGGAACGACCACAAAGTGTCAGGAAAATGCAGCATCGCCATCGTTACTGAAGAGTACAAACGCCCCAGGCGACCCGAACTCGTGAGGACGTGAACAAACCGGGTCTCGTAAAAATAGTGATAATAATAGCGCAGGGAATGTGCAATGAGGAGGAGGTGAAGGAGGGGAGGAGGAGGAGGAGGAGGAGGAGGTGGAGGAGGAGGTGGGAGAGGAGGAGGAGGTGGAGGTGGAGGTGGAGGTGGAGGTGGAGGTGGAGGTGGAGGTGGAGGTGGAGGAGGAGGTGGAGGAGGAGGAGGAGGTGGGGGTGGAGGAGAGGAGGAGGAGGAAGAGGTGGAGGAGGAGGTGGAGGTGGAGGAGGAGGTGGAGGTGGAGGTGGAGGAGGTGGAGGTGGAGGAGGAGGTGGAGGTGGAGGAGGAGGAGAGGAGGAGGAGGAGGAGGGGAGGAGGAGGTGGAGGTGGAAGAGGAGGGGGTGGAGGTGGAGGAGGAGGAGGTGGAGGAGGAGGTGGAGGAGGAGGTGGAGGAGGAGGAGGTGGAGGAGGAGGTGGAGGAGGGGAGGAAGAGGAGGAGAAGGAGGAGGAGGAGGTGGAGGAGGAGGAGGAGGAGGAGGAGGTGGAGGTGGAGGAGGAGGAGGAGGAGGAGGAGGAGGAGGACGACGATGACGACGACGAAGAAGAAGGGGAGGATGGGGAGAAAGAGGAGGAGGAGGAGGAAAGAGAAGTAGAAGGAGTGAGTTAAGAGGTGAAGAAAAGTATTTGCCATGCCCTCCATCAGCATATATGCACTCAAGAAAAATAAAAACGATTCCAGACGAAGTGAAACTGAATTTGTTATATATCAAAATCGGAAGCGTCTTTTTTTTTTTTTAAACCAAGTGAGCGTGACTATATGGAGAGAACGTTTGCTATATTCAGTAAAAACCTTTTCATCAGCTGGAATAATTAAGGTAATATAACGACTCCTATATAAATGTGAATATTATTGATGTGCTCCGATACGCAGGTCGAGAGAACGCGTCCTTGAATCCAACACAAATTACCGGATGTATAGAAAAGAGCACGATTGGATATATACTTTTAAGAGAGAGAGAGAGAGAGAGAGAGAGAGAGAAACTAATATAGGTTATCATCATTCCCCCCCCCCCCCCCGACCGTATTTATATATAAAATCGATATGATTAACAGCGTTCTAGCTAGTTGCGTTGGTGTGTTAAAGCCGAAGAAGAAGAGAAAGAAGAAATATCAGAAAACATGGATGTGAGCCTTCGGGAAGAATTGAAGAATTGTCCCATCTCCGTCGAAGATCGGCTGTGGCCTCCTATAAGTATAACATTATTCAATCGCTTTGGGTGATGTATTTGCGACAGACGAACCCCATACTAAAACAACTTATTTGTCAGCAATTTATTTGTCAGCATTTTGAAGATGCTACAGAACGAGACCCAGAAGGACTTAAAAAGGTAATTGATCGCAGCACTATTGAGTTGCATGGCGCAGATACTACAATTCATATTTTTGAAAATGCTTTCAATTCGCACAAGCAAATTCAGAGAGGCGTCTATTACTGCAGCTAAAAAAAAGAAAGAAGAAAAAGTGGAACCACAAAGCACACCATTCACCCCCTTCCCTCCTATTTGTTCCCCGGTACGAGTGAAATTACTCTCCCCACTGGTGTTCGATAGCTTCTTCTGCAACACGAGGAATAACAACAGCAACAACCACAGTAACAACAACAGCAACAACAACAGCAACAGCACCTCTACTACTTCTGCTGGTGCTATTGCTACTAATTGTATTACTACCAGTGTCGCTGTCATCTAAGAAGAAAGAAGAAGAAGAGGAAGATTCAGCCAACCAAACCAACCAAATAACCACCCGGAAGACAAGCAAACAAGCAAGTAAACAAGCAAGCAAGCGAGTAAGTAACCAAGTCGTCGTCGTTGTCCTCGTCCTCGTCTGAAGAAGAAGAAGGACCCACCCATCTACCACACTCACCATCACCACCATTTCACCCGCCGCTCTAGTTATGATTAAGCTGTATTAAGGATAATGTAATATTCATAAGATAAATTGAAAAAAAAAAAAAAAATCTGTATGCTTATAATATATTTCAATTATGTAGTTATATAAAAAAGTTGAAGTGTCTGAAAGTCTTAGTTCATACGTGTGTGTGTGTGTGTGTGTGTGTGTGTGTGTGTGTATGTCTGTATGCATAAGTACATATGTGTATATATATAGATAATTACATATATGCATGGGTGTGTGTGTTTGTATGTAAAAACAGCGTCTATCTATCATCACCACGATATAAAACTTTTGAAAATTCCTCCTCATTATACATGGGTAACAGTAACAGCATTAATGATAATCATAAAAACCGCCAGCCATGGTGACCATAAACAGCACAGTGGTATTAAAACAAAATCAGAAACAAAGGAAATGCTGAAACCTTCCATCGGGTCACTACAGCAGTGACCATTTTTCTCCATTTTATATATATATATATATATGCATTAGCAATGAGCTAGTTATAATGATAATAAACAAGTAAAGTAATAAAATTATAGAAAGTGTAAAAAAAGGAATAAAGAATCAAAGATTAAAAAAGGATGAATGTTTCATCTATCCTCGGAATAATGACAAACATTAACCTTTTTTATTATCCAACTGCAAGATATATTATCCTATCTAATTTGTATGGGAAAACACACTTTGGATAAATATGCTTGCGTATGATTAATATAACTTATTTCATTGCTAGTAATATTCACAATAGCATCTATAGGAGTGTGATTTCAAAAGAATAATGTCAAATCTCCAGTAAATGAACCCTCAAACGATATGCAATTAAATGGATCATCACTGAATAACAAGAGGATAAGCAATTTATATATTAATAATGCCCAATACAAAACACTTATTAAGGATTATTCATTATGTGTACATAACACTAAAAAGTTTTTTCAGGAAAGGTGTTTAGACTCTTTTACTCAATTTCATAAATCCTGAGAGGTGTTATTAACTCACTTTATTCAACTTCATAAACCCTGAGAGGTGTTATTAACTCCCTTTTACTTAACTTCATAAACCCTGAGAGGTGTTATCAACTCCCTTTTACTTAACTTTATAAACCCTGGAAGGTGTTATTAACTCCCTTTTACTTAACTTCATAAACCCTGAGAGGTGTTGTTAACTATTTTATTCAACTTCATAAACCCTGAGAGGTGTTATTAACTCCCTTTTACTTAACTTCATAAGCCCTGAGAGGTGTTATTAACTCACTTTATTCAACTTCATAAACCCTGAGAGGTGTTATCAACTCCCTTTTACTCAACTTCATAAACCCTGAGAGGTGTTATTAACTCTTTTACTCAATTTCATAAATCCTGAGAGGTGTTATTAACTCCCTTTTACTCAACTTCATAAACCCTGAGAGGTGTTATTAACTCTTATTCAATTTCATAAATCCTGAGAGGTGTTATCAACTCCCTTTTACTCAACTTCATAAACCATGAGAGGTGTTATTAACTCTTTTACTCAATTTCATAAATCCTGAGAGGTGTTATTAACTCCCTTTTACTCAACTTCATAAACCCTGAGAGGTGTTATCAACTCCCTTTTATTCAACTTCATAAACCATGAGAGGTGTTATCAACTCCCTTTTATTCAACTTCATGAATCCTGAGAGGTGTTAACTCCCTTTTACTCTACTTCATAAACCCTGAGAGGTGTTATTAACTCCCTTTTACTCAACTTCATAAATCCTGAGAGGTGTTATTAACTCCCTTTTACTCAACTTCATAAACCCTGAGAGGTGATATTAACTTTTATTCAATTTCATAAATCCTGAGAGGTGATATTAACTCTCTTTTACTCAACTTCATAAACCCTGAGAGGTGTTAATAACTTTCTTTTACCCAAGAGCGATGAAAGTTTATTCCAGAGAAGTGCCATAAATCTTGCCATAATGTCTATACTATTTATCATATGTTCCTGCAAACATTCTACTTCATCTACCGGATTAAATACCACGATCTATTTTTGATGACTCTTCCGAATGGAATCATCATGCACTGATATTTACTGAACAGCTTTATCTAGTTAATGAATCGGATGATATTAAAATGAGTAAGCCAAGGATAACTTTAGCATAGTTATTCATATTTAAGCCAAAACCATCATGCAGAATTATAAACAAATATTAATCACATGCAATATAATGTCAAATAGGGAAAAGATTATGTTGTAACCGCCAATGATGTGCATTTACCCCGATTGTAAAAATATGAATAATATTAAAAATATAAATGATATAAAGAATATATGTTAATATAAAAAAAGATCATAAGAATTTAAAATTAAATAAGTAAATAAAATAATAAACAAAATCTAAAATGTAAATAATATTCTTGATATCATATATTCAATATATACAGTTTTTGTATACCATTTGATTCATACTGGTACATTTATACGTTGTCTTATCCTATTGTATCGAATTTATCGTTCACAGCCCCGCTAGGTATGTTGTTTAATTCAGATAGAGTGATTGATCATTTATACTAAAGTACATGAAAACATTCTCTTTTTATTTTCATATGCATATTAGTTAATATAATCGCTATTACACATATATTATTGTTATTCTGAAAATATACTTTCTTGACATGTAAAAGATTGCATATATATGGGGTGTTTAATACATATAAAAAATCTTAATAAGAGACGTATATCGTTATGAAAATATACTTTCTAGACACACACACACACACAAATAGCACTAAATAGCAAGTGTAGAGAAAATATCACTACTATCTATTTCTATAAAATGACGTTAAAGCAAACTAAAAGATATCCACATAATAATCCAAAGAATCAAAACATACAATCTCCTATCTGACCATTACTTTCTACGGAATCGTTTAGTTGCATATTTGCAGGTGTTGCTTGCGGGCTGTGTGTGCAATCGTGGCGGGTGAGGTCAGTTGGCTATAAGCTCGAATTGCTTGCTTGATCGGCAGAGTTCGGAGGCAGAGTGTCCGGAGGCGATACACACAACACAGAGTGTGTTCGGAGGGTTCTCTCTCTCTCTCTCTCTCTCTCTCTCTCTCTCTCTCTCTCTCTCTCTCTCTCTCTCTCTCTCTCTCTCTCTCTCTCTCTCTCTCTTTCTCTCTGTCTCTCTCTCTCTCTCTCTATCACATAGATGTAAGGTTTTGTAAAATATATGTGAGCCCAAAGAGGGACTAAGATTGGGATGAGCATAACCTATGTTACCGCATGTACGTAATCACTTGTCTCAATAAACTCGTCAAAGTCTCGAGTTGCTTGCTTGGTCAGCAGAGTTCGGGGGAGTGAGTCTGCCTGTCTATGGCGAGTTAAGTGAGTTTGTCTGTCTATGGCGGGTTAAGTGAGTTTGTCTGTCTATGGCGAGTTAAATTAGTCTGCCTGTCTATGGCGAGTTAAGTGAGTTTGTCTGTCTATGGCGAGTTAAGTGAGTTTGTCTGTCTATGGCGAGTTAAGTGAGTCTGTCTGTCTATGGCGAGTTAAGTGAGTCTGTCTGTCTATGGCGAGTTAAGTGAGTCTGTCTGTCTATGGTGAGTTAATTGAGTCTGTCTGCCTATGGCGAGTTAAGTGAGTCGGTCTGTCTATGGTGAGTTAATTGAGTCTGTCTGCCTATGGCGAGTTAAGTGAGTCTGTCTGTCTATGGCGAGTTAAGTGAGTCTGTCTGTCTATGGCGAGTTAAGTGAGTCTGTCTGTCTATGGCGGGGGAGTGAGTCTGTCTGTCTATGGCGGGTTAAGTGAGTCTGTCTGTCTATAGCGGGTTAAGTGAATCTGTCTATCTATGGCGGGGAAATGAGTGTCTCTGACCGGAGGGAACCTATTTATGCAAGACTGCAAAGTTACCTTCCTGGTGGTGGAAGCAGAACTAAGTCTAAACCCTCTTATGGTGAATAATCGCAGTCGGGATAGTTATCTATGGGGATTAATCAAAGTCGGGAAGATGGTGATGGTGACAACCGATGATGGTTAAACATAAGCATAAAATATAATATATGCTACTTACAATTACAATTGAATTATTTACTAAAATATTAACAAGGTATTAGTTGAAATAAACGAATACTGAAGATATATAGTTGAATTACAGTAAATGGATCTATACGTCAGGCACCCCGCAGACATTTCAAGTGTCAAGCGTCTGGCGGTTTACCAGGTAGGCTCTGACGAAGGCCAGGCTATGGGTCCGGAGAGAAAATGAATGAGTACAAGGAAAGTGAATTAGGCAAAGATATTACATGTCGAGAGAGAGAGAGAGAGTGAGAGAGAGATATATATATATATATATATATATATATATATATATATATATATATATATATATATATAGATATATATATATATATATAGATATATAACGGGAAAAAGGAAGAGAGGGAACATAAAAGTAGAAATACAAAGAAGAGAAAGAGGACAGGGGCAGATTAGAAATAACGAAAGACGAAGAACGAGAAGCGAGCACGAAAGAGAGAAAGAGTAAGAACAACAATAAGAAAAATATTTTGAAAGAAAACGGATGGAAAAAAGGAAAGTGGCGAGAGTCAATAGAGGGTAAACTAAAAAAAATCGGATGGAAGGCATTCGGGCCAGAAAAAAAAACAAAACAGGTAAGGATATGTGTGGGATACAGGCAGAAGAGGAACTAAAGAAGGGTAGAAGAAGGGCAAGGGAGGAGGGGGGGGGGCAGGTGAGAGTAGAAGCAGGTAGGAGGGAGGGAGATGGAAACTAATAGAAAGAAAATAGGGGAAGGGCAAAGAGTAAGACAGGTAGGGACAGGATCAGGTAATTAATTCCACGCCACACAACCAAATTTATTGGAATTCCGATTTGTATACCTCATCCTGTCTGAACAGGTGTTTATTTATCTAATATCAGTTATATTAGCATACTGATATTAATGAGGAAAATACTGTATACATGCTTATATTATCATCTAAATAGTGATAACCTTTTTTTTTTTTTTTTTTTTGCTTTCTCACATAGAGGAAGGATGACGGATAAAGGTCTTTGATTACTTTTCAAATGCAAATATTCACAGAAAATATAAAATAAAAGCAACGATATGTTAACATGTCTCCCACAAACAAAACAAATCGACAAGGACTGATGTATACGTACACCTCAGACACAGACTCCAACGTACGTATGCAAACATCAAATACATGAACACACACACACACACACACACGCATATATATATATATATATATATATATATATATATATATATATATATATATACAGAGAGAGAGAGAGAGAGAGAGAGAGAGAGAGAGACAACCACACTCTGCTTCTGCCTCTTCCTTCTCCTCTACCCCCCTCCTACTTCTTCCTACTCCTCCTCCTCCTCCATCACTTTCAACTCCTTTCTCTCAATTATCTCCCCCTCCCTACCTTCCTCGATATCCTTTTGCACTTTTGCACGAATTCTTTGCCTTTTTTTAAGATAATTCTCGGTTAAATTGCGAGGAAGGAGACAATTTTCTCTTATCGTTGCAACAGACAACCAATTTCTTGAAGACATTATATATTTTTTTTGTATCGTTTCTCGATATTTCTTGATCTTTTTTTCTTTTTTTTCTACAATAGTTGAATCGATGATAAGCGTAGATCGCAGGTCTAATCTCCGAGATGGAGGACACGCGAATCCTCTTCAGTCGCTCAATCATAATCGCCTTCTTTATAGAGGCGCGAATCTCTTCAAAAGCATGATCAGATCCTTGTTTGTTTTTTTTCTTTTTTTTTACAATTAAGGGTTCTGATCTTCTAACCCCCTTCATTTTTTCTCTTTCAGCCTTCTTAATTCTTTTCTCTTTACCGTTTCCCTTCATTATCGGCTCTTTCTTTCTACTTATTTGGTTGACTGTCGGCCTCTCTTGTAGTGACCCGTTCTCATTGAAATCACCGTACTCCGTACAATGCATTACTTGTAACACCATATCTGAGAACAACTGATTAAGTTCTGTTATCCAATATATATAATTGTATATGCATCTCTGTCATTTATATTAATATTTCTTTGCTACGTGTATAGCCATATTATTAGAATTATTACTATTTATCTGACTGTATTTATATAGCTGTATTAATTAATTTAGTCTTAATGTCTTTGTTTAAATCTATATATATACACATCTACGTTTCATGCGGACCGCCCGAGCGCGTCTCGCAATCTTCTGTTGTGTCTAAAACATTTTCCTGTGGAAGCATTCCCGCCTAGACTGTACAACCCAGGCATTCGGCGGTCTGATTCTATAGAACCAAATATGGTAGTCCAGGTTTCCGTCGTCGTCATGTAGGGAATCTCATGACGTCATGTTGGGCCTCCCATGACGTCATGCAGGGCCTCCCATGACATCATGTAAACAAGCCTCCGGGCCCGCATATAAACGCTCCCCTTGGTGAGTCTCACCAGACAAGGAACACCAGGTACATACTAAACAACTCAGTATTGTAGCTGCCAAGAATAAAACCCTGTTAACCTGATCCTTCGTCTGGACTTCTCCTCGCTACCAAGGTGAATGAGACTCTGTCGAGAGATGCCTGCTGGCCGCACCGTTAGCCACTTTACACTCATGATCCTCATGACTCCCAGCGTCACAGGGATTCGATTGTCCTCCGCCGACGCCAGCACTTCCACGACCAGAAAACCCGCGGCAATGACGAACAGACCTTAGAACACGCCAATCCAACCCTTACTGTTCACGAATGTTTTC
>BOPN01005169.1:15000-17500 GCA_017312705.2 Penaeus japonicus | reverse complement strand
GCTATCGAAGTAGCCATCGGAGCGAGCAAGACCACATGGCGATGAAGCACATTTGAAATGGGTCGCCTCATTTTTCGCTCACGACTCTTCCCCTCGTGGAGTCAGTAGGCTACCGTGTAATTGGAAATGATATATATAGCGGGCACAGACCGACTGTAACCATCCCTTCAGCAATTGTTGTAACCCGCTGCGAAATTCTTACTATGGTGTAGGCGGTGGGCGGGAACTTCAGCATATTTACTTCATTTTCGATGTAGATGGTAGCGTTCGGCGTAACGGCTTCTTCGGAGTTGTGAGCTCGATACCAGCAAGATCGTGGCACCCACCGCTGCCACCAGTTGTAATCCACCCTTCAGCAGTTGTTGTAACCCGCTGCTAGCAGTTGTAAACCACTCGATGCCCTGGTTGTGATCCGGTGGATAAACAGACAGACGTTCACGGTTAATACACTTAACTCCGGGCGAAGGCCGGAGGTCAGAGCTGTTCGCTCTGCCTGTTCTCTTGTCTGTCTGTCTGATCTGATCTGTCTTGATCTCCCTGGGTTCTTTCTGTGTCCTTCTTAATCAAGTACAAATCCTGAGTCGCTTTCTATGCCTCAGGCTTTCCGCTAGCAAATACAGCTGCTAGATCAGCTGAAGTTTCGAGGCGGAAACGAACACAGGAAACAGGACACGTCAGGTCAAAACAGACTGCCGACGATAAAGCATTGAATTAAGTAGAAATAATATAATCAATGTCTCGGGTCACATGATAAACAATATCAGTGCCTTACACCGACTAATTGGAACTAGAGGTATGAAAAAGGACATGGATATGCTAATAGTCTGATCTACTAGAATATAAGGGACACTTGATGCTCTCATGGATGATAATGCTCTGGGGATCATCCATGGGTCCTCGTCACAGAATGCAGACAGCCATATCACAATAATCAACTTGGATCTTAATCAACACTTCAGCATCCAAGCATCCACTATGTAGCCACACTCCTACATGGTGGATGCTTTATTCTTCCCAAACATGCATCAGCTCCCAATGGCTTCCAGGCATCAGGACACCGATGTAATAATTTATTTTTACTCGTATAATATATATATATATCTAAGGTTACATAATCGCATCCAGCTCCTTGCCCTGGCTGTTCATCACTCACCCTCTGTCACTGGGACATCACTCAATAAGACAGGAATCCTCTGGTACCAATAGGTCATTAGCCAAATAGACGTAGGACATCGGCCTTAAAGACGGAGAGGGATACAGCTGAAAAAAAGAAGAGAAAAAGAGAAAAAAAAGAAAGAAAAGAAAAGAAAGAAAGAAAGAAAAGAAAGAAAGAAAAAGAAAAAAGAAAAGGAAAAATAAAAGAAAGAAAAAAGAAAAAAGAAAGAGAAAGAAAAGAAAAGAAAGAAAGAAAAAGAAAAAAGAAAAAAAAGAAAAAAGAAAAGAAAGAAAAGAAAAGAAAATAGTAAGAAAAAAATATATTTACATATAGAATATATATATATATATATATATATATATATATATATATATATATATATATATATATATATATGTATGTGTGTGTGTGTGTGTGTGTGTGTGTGTGTATCGACATGAACAATTACTTGCATAACCCCTTTAAGTCATCCATGGCCCATTTTTTCCAGTCCGGAGTCATCATCAGACTTAATTCAATATGACTTTCCATCACTTTTTAACCCTGTCAGCCTGTCACTCATATACCCAGCATTGCCAACGCCGAAGTCATGAAGGCAACTTTCGCAGAGCGCCTTAATGCATCGCAAGCAAATCCTGTGCTTGTTTGTCAGCCAGGTTCTCAGTGTCGTTAGCACCGAGGACATGTGAGGCAAGAACATCACACTAGCCACTATATTGATGTAAACATACTGCTAATTGCAAAGGATTATTACATTCTCAATTATATTTTATTTCTTCTTGCAGTGACAGGCATAAGAGGACCAAAGCACTCATGTTAATTCTCATTGGTAACTATGATTTTTATCAAATAATCCGATTGACCTTAATTCACACCTAATTATGTCCATGTGTGACAGCTGTTGAGTATTTTTTCATCACTAACTGATATGTTTTTACACTTTCGATCATAGTAGCGTACAAATGTCTCGCTAGCTGATATATTCACTTATTTTTAGGATTAATTAGGATACACTGACTCACTGTATTCTCTCTCTCTCTCTCTCTCTCTCCTCTCTCTCTCTCTCTCTCTCTCTCTCTCTCTCTCTCTCTCTCTCTCTCTCTCCCCCATTCTCTATCTGTCCTTGAATAATTCTTGTAGGTAATAAATAATACTGATAAGGGGCATAAGTTTCCCGTGGAGTCATTCCAGCCACTGTGTGACAAGGTTACCGTGCAGTTTCACGTTTCCTATTTTTGTTAATTAACTTTAAGTTAATTAAAACTTGCGAGATATATATTCTTTGGGCGAATCACCGAATAACGGGTTCAGATGCCCTTAATATAAGGTCTGCTTAAATACTAT
>BOPN01005169.1:2500-10000 GCA_017312705.2 Penaeus japonicus | reverse complement strand
CCATCATTGCTTTCTTGTATGTTAAACGATATACTTATAGATATTTTGCTGGACACCGGATCTTCTTGTACTGTTTTCTCTTTAGAAATGTTTTGTAACTGGATTGCCATTAGTTTTGCAATTCAGAATCATCGCCATTTGCAAGAGCGGCAATGATCAGTGGTAGCAAAGTCCTTAATATTATTACTGTAATAAAATTATTGTTTATAAGTTTGTGGTTAGTAGAGTCTTAAGGCGCTGTCACAATAGCACTTTTCCGTCAATTTTCAGAAAAATTGTCAATATTTGAGCGAATTGTCGTTCTTCTAGTCAGACGATAATTCCGAGCTTCCGCGTGAAAACATTTCCGTCGTCTTATTGGCCAAGCGGACTCAAATCAAGAATTATATTTTAAAATGTATGTGTTTGTTTAAAATCATTAATTGGAAGCAAATTTAATGGAACTTACTTTTCTTATATATATCATAAAATTAACAAATAGAAATATGCAAATCTATAATTTATTTCCAAAAAATAAAAGTTGTTTTAAGTGCACGATTTGATTGTTTACATTCGTCAGCCGCAGAGCGCGCTTTGAAACACCATGGACTGTGCCAATTCTCCTGCATGGGCACACGCCCTTCAGAGGAATATTTGATTGAGGATATTCTCATGCATTCCCTTGTTACGCTCATCATCTGCTAAAACAAAGTCTAGCATAGCCGCGCACTGTCGCTTGCTCGGCGCCATTGCTTACAACTGCGAGGCGAGTATCGCGTGACTGAGCCGATGGCTCCAGGCGGTAAAGTGCCAGTGTGACTGCGCGCTTCCAAAATTTGATAATTTTTGAAAAAAAAATGACGAAAAAATGAGGGGAAATATGCGGTGTGTCAGCGCCTTTATTCAACCCTCTGGCATTTCTTGTTGGGTCATTAATTTTTATTCGTATGGGAATCCCCCTCCACCCCTAGAGTAACGGCATTACTTTTTATGGTTAAACGCCTCTAAAGTACTCCTCCCTGCCTGTGGAGGCATGGCGAACCCTTAGAACTTGCAAGGGCGATTAACTAACTCTAATATAGACTCACCCAGTCCTTATACCTCCCCCCCACCGCGGCCCCCACCCCGTCTCACCAGCACTCACGTTACGTAACTTCCCGCACACAAGATCCGATGACGGCCTTGCAAGCACTTGGACTGCGATTGATGACGCTTCTAAATCTAATGCAAATGTCACTTCAAGTATCACGGCACTTCATGATTTGCTGAGAGAAGTTTCTTGTTCCTTGGCAGACGATACGGCTTTGAATTTAACTGATAATAAAAAGGTTATGTTAATATTACAAGAAAGGTACAGATTTTAACATTACTCCTATCTCATCAACTATGAATGCTGATGTACCTATAATATTTAATAGATTCACAATTTAACCTTTCCCGTGAATTTTACTTACCAACTCCCTTTCTCGTTTATTCTCCCATCATCTCATCCCCGTCACTAAATGACCCTAGCTCGAGACATATTTTACAACAAACCTTAGATTTTTTAAGAAGGATATAATGTTGTCTGAAAGAAACATCATACACAGACAGGGCCTTAGACGCTAAAGCAACTGATCATCAGATACGTGAGAGAGAGATTCGTTGAACCTCCATCCTTACCTGCGGATTTTAGTTCAAGAGTTACCTGTAGACTTGGACTATTAACCTTCAATAGAAAGACAATAGCAACTACCTGGTTTCATACCCTTACAGAGGTAGGCATTAGGTCAGAGGGAATTGACCCTTTGAGAGGGCTTGAGGCTCCAGAGGTACATCAAAGTGACTCTTCGGGAGTTCTCGGGATTTCCACGAGGGCGGAGCGATTAGACCCCCGAATCAGACCTTTCGGTGGACTGGAAGACTTAGATTGTGGCGTGCAGCGATCGAAGAATCACCCACAGAGTTCTCCCGGCCGCCTACTCATCAACATTTCCTCCGGTAAGCTGTCTCGTGAGCTCCACTGACTTGCTCATCTTCTCGAGCTCACCTGGCGGTCGGGGTCTCTTCCTCTACACGCCAGCGTAATCAGCGCTACACGGAAAGCGTCGACTTGAATGACACTTCTTGGTAGCTGGTATTCACACTTTGTAGAATTATTACAGTGCTTTAATACTTAGAGTTATGTTATTATTATTATTATTATAATTATCATTATTTTTTATATTATTAATATTAATATTATCTTTTTTTCTAATCCTGATTACTTATGCGAGGTTTATAAATAATTCTATGCCCATCAAATAATTGTGGTGAAATGTGTATAGTTAAAATGAATGAGTAAGTGTGTGTGTGTGTTCATTCTTCATTTCCTTTTTTTTACAATGTGTACTGAAGGCTCTCCAACTTAACCTAATTCGTCTCTGCTGCCGCATGAGCTACTGTGGCTGTTCAATTAATATAAGGACGACTGATACCGCTGTGTAGAACTCACTCTAGGTTATTGAAATATATTGCGTGGTTATAATTAACATTGGCACAATCTGTCACAATAATAGTTTTTTATTTACAGTTGTGCAGTGCGTGTTATTATACTAAACAGGGTTATAAAGTTGATATAGATCACTTAAACTAGATCTCTGTTATCACTACATACATACACATCGCGGGACAGACGCCGTCTTCTGTGGCTATTCTTATCTTACAGGTCGTTCACGTCCTCTCACGACGGTTAGGCATTCTATACTTTTTCAATGCTTTTCCTTCACGCTACGTATGTGGTCCTTCACGGCCTATCGTGGCTTCGTCAGCTCAGGAAACAAGGGAAAGCTGTTCGTGATACGTAAACACATCCTGGGTGATGAATGCTGGGCCATGTGGTGCGGTTGGCTATGTGGTGGTCAGTCGGTGACACCAGTCTACGCCCTGTCCAGTGTCAAGCTTTATGTGGCGTGGTGTCTGTGGATTCCTTGTTCTCTTCTCTTTTCTCATCTCCTTTATCCCTTTCCTCATTCTTCTATCTCTCGTTAACGTCCTTTCTTCTATCTATTTCCATTTACGTCCTTTAACGTCGCCATCGGCGTTAGCAGTCTCTTATATCTCAATATCGCGCGATGTACATGTCCGTATGAGTTGTTACTCTTGTACCGCTTCTTCGTGTACTTGTATTGGAATCTCTGAAATCCAAACTTCAGATATTCCTTGTACTTATTGTTATGGTTAATTTATTGATTCGCTGCAAGGAACGATACCACCAAATCTAATATTGGTTGAATGTTCTTTCCTTACTTTTATAATTTTTTCTCCTCCAATATAACTTGGAATATATTTTCCTCTGCAAGTTGCAAACAGTCTTGGTACAATGATATCGCCCTGCTTGGCATTTTTTTAAATCGGAGTTTTATCGTTTTTTATGAAGTTTGGTGGTCGCTGTTTTATGAATTGAATTTTATGAATACTATATGTAATGAATTGACTGTCTTTTAGTACTCAAGGAATGCCATATACAGAGGTTTTAAATATTCGTTTGTTTTCCTCTTTTATATGAGTTGGTGTATTTGTTTGGTCTGTTGTTAAGAATCCATGGAGAAAACCTGTCTGTTAGGTGTGTGGTTGTGTGTGTGCGTGTGTGTGTGTGTGTGTGTGCGTGTGTGTGCGTGTGTGTGTGACCGCCTCGACACAAGTGCATTCTGCGGTTTGCTCTCCTGTTTCCCCTCGTCGACCCAGGTCAAGAAAGTACCTTTTCTACAAACTGACCAGAGCCCATCGTTGTGTTCCCAGGTCATGTTTTATACCATTCTCAGTGCTTTGTTTGGACTCAAAATGATGCTCGCAATGCATTCGATCACTGATTATGTATGTGCAATCATTATTTGCTTCGATATCTATTACCACTTGTCTATCATTTATTTTGTCCTTTACCCTTTGTTTCTCAGGCCATAAATAAAGGTTGCCTCTGGCAGACAGCCTGTCCCATTTTTAGCCGTTTTACTGTGAATGAAATTTGAACTTTTTTGTTATGTACTTCGAAACCGAATTTTGTTCTGCCAATGTTAGTCGAGTGTAGCACAATTCTCCGGATCACCTCTCTTTCGAGATAAAACAGCCAGCCTCCTGCAGACTCTGACCGCTCGCCCTCGCAGGCATGGCACGTCGCCCCACTCCTCTCTGAGAGTCTCTGCTAAGCCTATCATCTGTATACCACGCTGCCAAGTTCCCGCAGAAATAAAGCGTCAAATACGCCATAACTTTAACGCTCAAACCAAAAGGGCAGCATGACACATCCTCACAGGTGGTTGTCAACGGCGGCACACCACCCGCCTTTGTTACGCCGTCGGCCCGTAACATTGGAAGGCGGTGTCACGACTTGTAACAGCGTGTGTGTGGTATTTCTGCGTTAGTGGCGACGTTCACTCTTATTACTCCATGATTTATTTCTCTAATCATGTAAGATTAAATACTTCACACTTAAACGGTAACTTGCAACCACTGACTGAATGAATGGCAGGTCTCCCACGCTTTATGTCTAAATCATTAAAGGAAAAGTGAAAAATTGCTTTGACTTCACTATGTATTGACTTACTCGATACTAGCCTTTGGAAATTTGGAAGATCTAAGAGATATTCGAGCGACTCATCGAGTAACAGGTTCAGATGCACCTAATGTGAAGTCTAATCATGCACAAGTTTGCACCCCCCCCTCCGTACTTTTCTTTTATTATTAATCATTCTGTGTTATTCGTCACCTTATGTTTTCTTCATAGGCTCCTTTTCATACACGTCCTTCGACACAGTAAGAGCCCATTGAAGTTATTCATGTAGTATAGGACACGCCTACCTCAAGCACAACACTTCCTTGTTCACTAGTTCGCTTAGCCAGGAAAACCTTTTAACTCTCAAGTTCGCCCGATAACGGCCAACGAGGAGTGAAATGGCGCGTAAACAAATGGTCAGACGTTTCACCCATGTGGCCTCTGTCTGTGGGACACTTGTTACATCACATACGCGCGCGTGTGTTTGTATGTGTGTGTGTGAATATATATATATATATATATATATATATATATATATATATATATATACATATATATGTATGTATGTATATGTTTATATTCACACACACACACACACACACACACACACACACACACACATATATGTATATATATATATATATATATATACATATGCATATCCACACATACATTTCTCTCAATATTTCCCCGCCATATCTATTTACATTTATAGCACACACACACACACACACACACACACACACACACACACACACACACACACACACACACACACACACACACACACATATATATATATATAAATAAATATATATATATATATATATATATATATATATATATATATATATATATATATATATATATATATATGGCGGTCAGCAGGAATCGTGCTAAGTTGTAACTTGTTCGGCAGAGTTTTCGGAGGCAGAATGCCAGGGTGACACAGGTGGTAGCACAGTGAATGACGAGAGTTAGAATCCAGAAGAGTCTTCAGTTTAACAGCATTTTATTTCACAGAACAGCTTCGTATAACAGAGTCGTACGTTACCACCTCGAGAGGGAGTGATCCCCTTTCTGACGGTCGCGCGAAGGTCCTCATATATAAGGGCCAAAATAAAGAGCAAGGGATTCTAAATCGAGACTACAAAGGCGGAGGCAGGAATGTAAACAGAGAACCTGGCTGCTAAGGAAGGCCTAGGCGGGCTACCCTACGTGGTAAGCCGCAATGCAAGTGGAAATAGACAAGGGCGAGTGGGACGATATCCGTGCAATGATAGAATAACGTGAGATTGCAATATCTACATTGAATTGTAGAATACGTATATAAACAATGATATACTCTGGATATGATAACAATGATACATATATGCAGAGTAATATTCTTTGGTGGAATAACAATGATAACAATAACATAAACATAACTGGTTATGGTGATGTAACTTCGAAATAACCATTTATATACATTATGTCTGCTGTAATTGTTATCATGTTCATCGAATATTGTTTGCACATGTTTGCTTTTGCTATCGTATTCTATATAATGCAATCGCCAATATGATTTTTATCTTTCATATTTTAGTTGTTATATATATATATATATATATACTATATATATATATATATATATATATATATATATATATATATATATATGTATATATATACATATGTATATATATATATATATATATATGTATATATATATATATGTATATATAAATATAAATATATATATATATATATATATATATATATATATATATATATATATATATATACCACATACACATATATACATACATATACGTACGCTCGTTGCTTCACCCGTCTCCCCTCTCTTATTGTCACGTCAGACATACCAGAGTTGTTTTGTCTTTCCCTTTGCAAGAGCTTTGTATTGATGCAACACATCCCTCATCACATTCCAAATGTCACATACCACAAGAAAATATGTGATTCACACATCTCCTGAGACAAATCACACAGTGTGGTAGAGAGTCTCCTCTCGGGGAGCAGAGGAGCAACACCTCGCTCACTCCAACGTCCTGCTGTTAAAGCTTAGCAATAAACCAAGAAAGCTATTTCTGTCGCGTTATTCATCACTAAACCACGTTACCACACCCTACGCAGAGTCCAACTCGGACCTGTTAAAGAGAGAGAGAGAGAGAGAGAATATGAATGAGAGAAAATGGGAAGAAGAAGAAGAAGAAGAAGAAGAAGAGACAGAGAGAGAGAGAGATAGATAGATAGATAGATAGAGAGAGAGAGAGAGAGAGAGAGAGAGAATATGAATGAGAGAAAATGGGAAGAAGAAGAAGAAGAAGAAGAAGAAGAGAGAGAGAGAGAGAGAGAGAGCGACAGACAGACGGAGAGGGAGACAGAGACAGAGAGAGAGAGAGCAAGAGTGACAGACAGAAAGAGAGAGACAGAGAGAGAAAGAGCAAGAGTGACAGACAGACAGACAGAGAGGGAGACAGAGACAGAGAGAGACAGCGTTTATTCTTAAGGCAACTTCGTGGTACAGAGTTTTAGTGGGTACAGCCTCAAGGAGGAGTGATCCTAGTCTGAACCTAGTCTGTTGTGGTTTGAGTTTGGTCTAGGCACACGCTACACGCAAGGGGGTTGCTTATATTCAGATCTAAACAAGAGTAGGGTGGGGGGGGTGTCTCTACCGTGACGTCAAAGGTAGGCAAGAATGTAAACAGGGAAACTGCTCAACTCAGGAAATCATATGCCTACTCCCTTTTATGGTAAGCCGCTGGAGAAGGCCGGAAGCAGGCGGATGGGTAAAAATAGACATGGGTAAAAAAGAGACACTGGCATGCGGCAAGATATACGCATTAACAGTAAGACTGTAAACATGAAATACAATATAGATGAACAGTTCTACAGTATGAACACAGTAGTAAAACACATGTATGCACAATAATATGTTCTAGATATAATAACAATTATAACATCAATAATATAAAGTTAATTACAATGCTTTCACAGAGAGAGAGAGA
>BOPN01005168.1:88003-90503 GCA_017312705.2 Penaeus japonicus | reverse complement strand
AGAGAGAGAGAGAGAGAGAGAGAGAGAGAGAGAGAGAGAGAGAGAGAGAGAGAGACAGTAACAGAAACAAAGAGACAGAGAGAGAGTGTGTGTGTGAGAGAGAGAGAGAGAGAGAGAGAGAGAGACAGAGAGAGAGAGTGAGATAGAGAGCGAGAGAGAGATTGAGAGAGAGAGAGAGAGAAAACGAAAACAAAATCAAAGTCCAAAGCCCATCACACCTTTGAAGAAAGTTCCTTCATCTTTCATTAAGGAAAATTCGAAGGAGAATCGTAAATTTCGCCTTAAGTCGCGAATGGACCCGAAAGCCGAAGAAGAATCCAGTAGATGAAGAGGGAGAGAAAAAGAGAGGAGAGGGGGGAGGGAGGGAGGGAGAAAGATAGAGAAACGGAGAGACAGGGGAGATAGAGATAAAGATAGAGAGAGAGAAAGAGAGAGAGAGAGAGAGGAGAGAGAGGAGAGAGAGAAAAAAAAATGAGAAAGAGAAAGAAAGAGAGAGAGAAAGAGATGGAGAGAGAAAAAGAGAAAGAGAAAGAGAGAGAGAGAGAAAGAGATGGAGAGAGAAAAAGAGAAAGCGAAAGAGAGAGAGAAAGAAAGAGATGGAGAGAGAAAAAGATGGAGAGAGAAAAAGAGAGAGAAAAAGAGAGAGAGAGAGAGAGAGATGGAGAGAGGAAAAGAGAAAAGTAGATACAAAGGGCAACTCCCCATTTAGTACAACTTGACGCTATTGCTGTACCGCTGTACGTAAGACATACAGTAGTGATCAACACCATAAGCCATCTGCAATCTGGGCACTGTAGCGAGCATCCTTCCATCAACGACATCCCATCCTGAGCGCCTGAGGCTGGGCGCGATGTCCTTCCTTAAGGAGGAGTTCGAGGAGTTCTCAAGGCGAGGAGGCGGAGAATTCCCCCTCCGTCGACTGTCGTTACTCGCGGGCGTACACATTTTGGAAGCGCACTAAAAATTTTATGCCTAATGTACGGCATATAGATACCCGATAAAGACTTTTCTTATCTAGGTATTAAACTCTACGGATGACTGGCTCCCGACACGACTCAAACGGGGGAATTATCCGATTCGCGACGTCGCAGCGGCTCTCTCTTGCAGTCTACGAACGCGACGGCACGGCACACCTGCGCTCGTAGAGGTTTATGAGAGTTTTACGGCGACTTGCAAAGCGTTTTTTTTTTTTTTTTTTTTTTTTTTTTTTTTTACTGTATCTATATATTGGTGTTGTTATTATTATTGTTATTATTATTATTATTATTATTATTATTATTATTATTATTATTATTATTATTACTATTATTATTATTATTATTATTATTATTATTATTATTATTATTTTATTATTATTATTATATTTTTACTGTATCTTTATGTTGGTGTTATTTTTATTATTGTTATTGTTATTATTTTTTTTATTGTATCTTTATATTGGTGTTAGTATTATTATCATTCTTATTGTCATTATTATTATTCGTTATTATTATTATTACTTTTTTTTCTGTATCTTTATATTTGCGTTATTATTACAATCAGTATCATTATTACTATCCTAATTCCTCTTATTGTTATGAGTATTTTTGGTGGCACAAGTATCACACATTCCCACAAAATAAAACTTTTTTTTCTTTTGGTGACAGATTTCAGAGTTGTTTCCATGTCATTTAGCGTAGCTGATTTCAAATCGGCTTCAGGTTTTCTTCATCACGTCGTGTTTTTTTTTTTTTTTCTTTCTTTCTTTCTTTCTTTTTCTTATTCTCATTCTTATTCTTGAGCACAGAGTAGAAATGTAATATTTGTTTGCCTCTTCAGTAAGATTTTTTTTTTTTTTTTTTTTTTTTTAACAAAACTGGACAGGAGACAATTTTTTTTTTTAAATCCTTTTCGGTACTAGAAAAAATAGCATGTTATTAAATAAAAAGATGTAAGAATGGGCTATTCAAGACCCTGCTGTAGAGACTACCATGTTAAGCTAATCAGGCCACTATACCAATTTCTTTTCAGATTTATATCATAAGATACAAGATAAGTCCAACATTTGCCGAAATTTCATAACCTCTATAGCAGACTTAGAGAAAAGAGTATGGGAACCCATTGCCCCTGTCTTGAAAAGCTGTCTAAGAAAAAGAAAAAAGCCGGAAATAAAAAAAAAATTCTGGTTGTCATTCCTTCCAAATTTTCCTCTATTCGCTTGTCACATGAGCATTAAGGATCATTTCCTTAACAACCGTAACTACGAATATCCTGCTAACATAAGTAACGTTACCGAGGGGCGTGGCGAAAGGTTTCTTTAGGATATAAGGATTATAGAAGAGAGATACCAAGGCTGATGGGATACTCTTGTGACGATAGACTGCTATTGTATTTTTCGAAGATATTGCTTTGATGTTTGTTGGGTTTCTGTTATATAGTAACTCTCCGGTCCGGGTAATATACATCCCTAATATAATAATGGTAATGGTGATGATAAGAAATAATAATGATAATAATTAAT
>BOPN01005168.1:50000-51080 GCA_017312705.2 Penaeus japonicus | reverse complement strand
TATATATATGTTTGTATGTATATATATATGTTTGTATATATATATATATATTTATATATATATATGTATGTATATGTATATATGTGTGTGTATGTGTTTTTATTTTGCTCTTGACGTTGACACGGCGATGCGAACCTTGAGACACGAAGATGTAGATAGAATAATGCAAAAGTGAAAAACCACGGTCCTCGGGGCCATAAAAAGGTAACGTCTGGCTGAGCAGACTACCTCCTGCGGCTCGACGTGAAGATATGGTGCTGGCCTTAATGAATTAATTATGTGAAGCCCTTGCTAAGTACCCGCGGGGACGGGGGATGAGGCATAGAGGCATAGAGCCGAGGAGAAGAGCTGTGGGAAGTCAGATTTGAAGTGAGAAATTAATAAATGAGGAAGAAGATCCCACGAACATATAATCACGGACATCGACACCGCCTGGCGAACATGTACCTGTGCAAAATATATCCCTGGAGGAGGAAGGAAGGAGGTAGGGGTTGAGGAAGGGGGAGGGGTTTGGGGAAGGGGGAGGGGGGAGGGGGTACCCGGTGAGGCTGTAGAGACTCTCTTTCCACTGCCCTTAAGACTGTCCCTCCGAGCACCAAACTTTCACAATTAGTATTTTATGACGCCTGCTCATCTACATACATGTGGACTATATTACCAAGGATATTAAACTCTAAATTTTCTGGAAACGCAGCGATGACACTCAATCTCTTTTTTCCCGTGAGACAGGAAACCTCAGCGCCGCAGCAGAAATCTTTGTGAATTAAAGTTGATGGTATGTTTACCCGAAAGACATCTCGTAGGCATTTTCAACTATAATTCCTTTGTAAACGAGACGATTCTTTGAGCAATTTTGTTGATGGCCTCTCTCTGTCTGTCTGTCTGTCTGTCTCTCTCTCTCTCTCTCTCTCTCTCTCTCTCTCTCTCTCTCTCTTCTCTCTCTCTCTCTCTCTCTCTCTCTCTCTCTCTCTCTTTCTCTCTCTCTCTCTCTCTCTCTCTCTCTCTCTCTCTCTCTCTCTCCCTCTCTCTCTCTCTCTCTCTCTCTCTCTCTCTCTCTCTCTCTCTCTCTCTCTCTCTCTC
>BOPN01005168.1:0-5000 GCA_017312705.2 Penaeus japonicus | reverse complement strand
ACTTCGCTGGTTATTTCATCGTCAAAACATTTCCTGTGCTGAAAAAGAGGCGCAAAGGTTGGCCATAATACATAATTACACGCATGTTCTTCACTGTAGGAAAAAGGCCCATGTATGCAGAGAGAATAGCACATCTGAGCGTCGCATGAGAGCTTAGTTCGGGCTCCATCGGTTCTGGTGGTTCTGCAAGTTTTGGAAGAGCGGGGGTTGAGATAGTTGTTCCCGGCACCGTGGGCGGGTTTCGTCTCCTGGTAGCCTTACGCCTTGCAAGGCGTTAACAGTGAGTGTGCACAACGTCCTGACGCCGAGCGAACCGCGTCTGGTTCTCAGTGGTTCTCAATGGTTCCACGTGTCTTACAAGTGTGAAGGTTTTGTGCTGGCAGATGATTGTGCTGAGCCTAAGGGCCGCGGGAGGGCACACTGGGACGGCCGCGGGGCATGCAGGCAGCGTCAGCTGGAGTAGCGGCATATGACCCCCGGAGCCCAGCTGCGATCTCTACCCACGGCGCGGCTGTGGGCTGTTCCTTTACCCTGGGCAGTACCCTGCTCCCTGCCCGGACTTATAACTTGTACTCCGAGATGTACTTTGGTGATATGCATTCAGGCTTGCATGTAATTCAGCAGTGTTTTCTTTCTGAACTCCAGAGGATACATTTTGCCTGGCTTCTGCACTCTGAGCTACAACGCTTGGCGAGAGCTCTGACTGACGCAAAGTATCCCGGTATTTAACAGCCATGGTTATTAGTTTTTTCAACCTATGGTAGACTTTAATTACACCTTGAATAACCAAATCCGACCTGTTCTTCGATCCAGCGATGTGTAACGTAACGACGGCTACTCAAGCTGGAAGCGTTCTTAGAGGAAAGAAGTAATGATAAATATAAAAAAAACACGATTAAAGGATCTTTCTTGTCCTTCAAACTGCGATGTAGCCCTTCTGACGTACCATGGCGTGTGCTGTGTACCTCCGCTGTACATGCTGTCGCAGCAACACCGAGTCCTTGGCCTTTTAACCCGAGCTTTGGTCTTAGTTCGGCTTCTGGCTGCCTCATCCTGCTTCTTAAACGTCTGTACATACCATGGCCCGCTTGTCCTTTCTGTCTCCTTCCAAGGATATGTGTGTATATATATATATATATATATATATATATATATATATATATATGTATATGTATATATATATATATATATATATATATATATATATATATATATATATATATATATATGTGCGTATATATATATATATATATATATATATATATATATATATATATATATATATATATATATTATTTTGTTTATTTAAATCTCACGTTTCTTTTACGCTTCCTTAGGTCAATGTGTTTTTTTCAAGAATTCTTATGCACCCTAACCTAGCCTTCAGTTATAAACAGAAGGTGCTTTTGTGGGTCCCTATGTTGTACAGGTGATGTTATGGTTTCCCGTAATGTTTACATCGCTTTTTGTACTGACAGTATCTTTAGCAACCCACAACACTGTATGTGCCTCACTAAGTGCATTCGACCCCCTCTGTACACCCCCTCCCCATGTGCTACTCCCCTCCCCCCGCCCCCTATGCGCCTCCCCCTCCCTCTCCCCGCGTGCCCCCCCCATACGTATCCCTCCTCTTGCACGTCGAGGCTCTCTCCCTCAGCGTGGGATCCTGAGCTGCCCGGAAGGACCTCGAGCCTGGCTGCGGGCATGGTCATCCGCAGGGTACCGATCTGGTCCTCTCTTTATCTCCCCTGCCTCTCTCTTTATCTCCTTCTCTCTCTCACTCTCTTTACTACTGTCTCGTTCGATCTCACTTTCTTCAAGTCTCTTTCCTTATTCTTTTGATTTTGTTTATTCTCGCTCCTTCTTCTCAAACGTTTCTTTCGTTCTTTCTACTTTCCTCTCTCTCTCTCTCTTTCCCTCTCGCCTCTTTTTGGCTTTCCATTTGATTTTTTCACCTCCACTCTCTCCTACAGTCCCTGTCCTCCTCTCTTCCCTCTTTTTCTCCCATCTCTCCTCTCTCTCTCTCTCTCTCTCTCTCTCTCTCTCTCTCTCTCTCTCTCTCTCTCTCTCTCTCTCTCTCTCTCTCTCTCTCTCTCCCTCTCCCTCTCCCCCTCGAGCAATCTAGCCTCTGCTAGCAGGACCTTCTTGGAACCTGTACTGCCACCTTGAAACATTTTTCTTTGTTCTCCTGCTTTCTATTTTCTACCGTTTATCTCCCTCTCTACCTGGCTGAAGTTCAGATCGACCATTGAAAGTTAAGATATGCGAACGCGCTCTTGGGTTTCGCGGGAAGGAAAAGTGAAAATCGAAGTCGACGGTATTTCATAAGTATCTTTTTTTAATGAATGAGACGTGGTGAATGGCGGGCGGATGGCTATTAGGGAGGCGTGGTAGGGAGGGAGTTGGATAGGGGGAGGGGAGAGGGAGAGGAGGTTAGGGAGAGGGAGGGAGTAAGGGTAGATGACTAGGCAGGAAGGGGAGGGGAGGGGAGGGGAGGGAGGATACTTGGCAAGGAGGGGGAGAGAGGAAAACATATAGATAGATAGACCGCCGGAGAGAGAGAAAGAGATACAGAGATAGATTGATAGATAGATAGACAGAGAGGGAGACAAAGGCAGAGACAACAAGCAGAGAGCGAGAGCGACGGAGGATCATATAAGTAGACAAAGAATTAAACAAACATATATCTAAAGATAGGCAGACAGATAACCCCAGATACTTAATTAGGCAGAAAAGGGAGATAGAAAGAGAAAGAAGGAGAGAGAAGTGGGGTGATTGGACATATTAGCAGTGACAGATGGGGCGGTGACAGACCAGAGCCTGGGGTAAAGACGTCGGGGGGGCGGGGGGGGGGCAGCGAGGAGGAAGGGGAGTAGGAGAGGAGCAAGGGTGGGGGAGGGGAGGAGCGGGAGTCAGGATGGAGGAGAGGGGCAGGTAGCAAGCGGCGAGCCATTACCGACTTACTCGGGGTCAAGGTGTGGGCCAGGTGAACCATCTTGCCTTAATTATCTGTTAATTACTTGTTAATTAGATGAAACATAGAGCGGCGGAAGATTTTAAGGAACGTGACCGATCGCAACGAAGACGCTGGCTTAATGCTGCCCTTGGAATATTGGCATAAAGCAAACAGGAAGGGCAGCGGTCGAGGACTAGCCTAAGATGATGATAAGGATATAATGGCGATAATGGTGAAGGGGATGCTGTTGGCTGATGTTAGATATCATGTCGATGAGATCGATACTAACACGAATCTATAAGTAAATTTGATACTTCTATTCACTTTTTCATTGTTATCATTCGTATTGTTATTATTGTTAAGGTTGTTGCCTGTATCAATTTAATCACGTGTAGTTATATGAGAAATATGCGGTAAGATTTGTATCCATGTAGAATTATGTAACGGTACTGATATTCTGCTTCTTGGTATCATCAAAATCATGGTATTTCCTTAAATTTCTTGGCATTTACAACCAAGACTAGACCATAGGAATGCTCAGTGGATTACAGAGAAATCTTTTACACAAAATGGTTATTTCAGTATGTCTGATTTAGTGCCGGACGATTTTTTTTATGGAGAATTAGCAACGTCACTCTGTTTCTTTCTCTATCCTGACTGCAACAAGCGTCAGGACAGGAGACGAAGGCTTACTATCATACGCAGCATCCATTCGTTGAGGGCAAATTATTATGCAATATAGTGCCGTGAGAACTCGATTTTTTTGGCTACGCCCCGAGGAATCTTGGTAGCAGAGCAGCTGACAGGGGCTGGGAACATGTCCATTAGAGTGATATCTCTTCAACAGATCTATGGTTGTTTCTTAGAGTTCAAAAACCAAGAGCTTCTGCGGGCTCGTCAACACCTCTGTTTTCATAACAGATGTATCACATATCAAAAAAAAAAGAAAGGGGGATACTCTTGTTGTTGTTTTTTCTGTAATTTTTTCATGGACGCCGCACTTTACATGATTCTTAAGATATGGAATGGAAATTTGCATTTGCATTTCTGATGAGGAAGAATGAACATTATACCATTATAAGATATCCACCATCATTTAAGGATAATATGTAATAATACCAATCTGAATGATTAAAACTCCAAAGGTAGAACAAATGAGGCTGAATAACTCCACAACGCATGTTATGTATTTGGAACGCTTCGAAATAAGGTTTTTATCAGAAACACGTGTATTTCTTATGAACAAATGAGTTCTTTCTCTAGTTATTCAGTCTAGTCATTCTTCTGCTGAATTATTCATTCTCAATATAAGTGTTTATTTCTGAATCAGTGCACTGTGTATGTGTGGTTGTATGGTTGTGTGTTGTTTGTGTGTTTGTGCGTGCTTGTTTCATCATTCTCATGACCAGATCATTTTGAAGGATTTGTCTCTTTTCCCAGTTCTTACATTAAAACTGACAGTCATGACGGGCAGGTATACAATGCCTCAAAATCTGAAGTATTGTACCAAAGGTTATACCTGTTTCCTAATAATTGATATCTCATTTCTGAATCAGTATCACTAAGGACCCAGATCATGACACTTTCATAAGAGATGCACCAGGAGACATAGTGTCCGCGAGCTTTTATCTCAAGCCAGTTTGGGAATGCAACGTCATACATGAAAGGAATTGAGAAGCTGAAACCTTGAATTTGACACAAAGAATTGCAAGTTTCTTTCTCTCTCTCTCTCTCGCTCTCGCTCTCTCTCTCTCTCTCTCTCTCTCTCTCTCTCTCTCTCTCTCTCTCTCTCTCGCGCCCTCTTTCTCTCTCTCTCTCTCGCGCCCTCTTTCTCTCTCTCTCTCTCTCTCTCTCTCTCTCTCTCTCTCTCTCTCTCTCTCTCGCTCTCGCTCTCTCTCTCGCTCTCTCTCTCTCTCTCTCGCTCTCGCTCTCGCTCTCTCGCGCCCTCTTTCTCTCTCTCTCTCTCGCGCCCTCTTTCTCTCTCTCTCTCTCTCTCTCTCTCTCGCTCTCTCTCTCTCTCTCTCTCTCTCTCTCTCTCTCTCTC
>BOPN01005167.1:97500-100000 GCA_017312705.2 Penaeus japonicus | reverse complement strand
ACATTTTGAGTATTTCAACATTTTGGGTTTTTCAACATTTTGAGTATTTCAGTATTTCAACATTTTGAGTATTTCAACATTTTGGATATTTCAACATTTCAAGTATTTCAGTATTTCAACATTTTGAGTATTTCAACATTTTGGATATTTCAACATTTTAAGTATTTCAGTATTTCAACATTTTTTGCATTTCAATATTTTGTATTGAGTATCATCATTCATTAAGGGTAATGATAGTGATGCTGAGAAGGATGACGAGATTGATGGCGAGAAACAGGAGGATGTTTAGAAGATGGTGATGATAGGGATGAGGCAAGAGAGGAGGAGGAGGAGGAGGGTGGAGATGATGATGCTGAGAAGCAGGAGGATGTTTAGAGGGAAGAAGAGGATGCTGATGGCGATGATACTGAAGAGTAGTAGCATGGCGATGGTGAAGATGAAAAAAAGAGAGGAATCTGTCTCTGTCTCTCTCTCTCTCTCTCTCTCTCCCTCCCTCTCTCCCTCTCTCTCTCTCTCTCTCTCTTTCTCTCTCTTTCTCCCCCCTTCTATCTCTCTCTCTCGCTCTCTCTCTCTCTCTCTCTCTCTCTCTCTCTCTCTCTCTCTCTCTCTCTCTCTCTCTTTCTCTCTCTCTTTCTCTCTCACTCTCTCCCTCGCTCTCTCTCTCTCTCTTTCTCTCTCTCTCTGAAATGAAACTAAATGAAGTGGATATATATATATATATATATATATATATATATATATATATATATATATATATATATATATATATATATATATATATATATATATATATATAGCGAGAAAGAGAAGGAAAGAGAGGGGGATGGAGAGAGGGTTGTAGGGAAGGTAGGAGGGAGGCAGGGGGGGAAGTTAAGAGGGAGGGAGGGAAGGAAACAAAGAGAGAGAGAGAAAGAGAGAGATAGAGAAAAGAGAGAGAAAGAGAGATAGAGAAAAGAGAGAGATAGAGAAAAACGATAGAAAGAGAAAAACAGACAGACTGACATAGATAGAGGGAGAATGAAAGAGATATAAATAGAGAGAGAATGAAAGAAGGAAGGGGATGGGGGTGGGGGTGGGGGTGGGGGAGTAAAAGAAAAAGAATATCAATTACCAATATCCCCCCCCCCCCCAAAAAAAAAAAAAAAAAAAAAAAAAAAAAAAAAAAAAAAAAAACACGCAGTCACTCATTCTATTCCTCTCGTGTTCTCTTCACGATTATGCTATATATAAACAACCCGAAATAGACACCCGCCATTCATGAACAAGAAAAGATCTCGGTTCTGAAATGATGAAGATTATATTTCAGTCAGTCAGACATTCCTCTCCTATCATTCCATTTATCCTCCTATGCTCTCATCCTCATGTCTTTCTTTCCTACTATTCTTCCATTCTCTCTTTCCTCCTATCCTCCCATTCATCCTGTCTTTCTTTACTATTACGCTACTATTCTTTTATCCTCCATCTTACCTTCCCCTCGCCATCCTCCGCGTTCTCCTCTGTAACTTATCCATCTATCCTTCAATCCTCCTATCCCCCACTCCTCCTATCCACACACCCTTAATTCTCGACCTAACCTTCCCCTTGCTTTCCTCTGTGGTCTCCTACAGGACAGATGGTAACCGGTCGATGGCCTACACCCGACAGAGATTATCGCTTACCTGGATGAGATGCGTGGTGCTTCAACCTGATTGGTCAGTTGGCTACTCGCGCGCAAAAATGAATCACCAATCAGCGCTTGTGTAGTGCTCTCGATGGAATAACTTTTGCCTAAAAAAGAAGAAACAGAAAATAAGAAAATTAAGTATAAAAAAAAAAACTTTCGGAAAGATTTTCAGCAAAAGAAATGCAAAATGAGCAAATTAACTTTCTAGACTGTCAGTTGATATCATGTTTGTGAAAGTGAAAGGAAGGAGAGAGAGCGACAGAGAGAGAGAGAGAGAGAGAGAGAGAGAGAGAGAGAGAGAGAGAGAGAGAGAGAGAGAGAGAGAGAGAGAGAGGGAGAGAGAGAGAGAGAGAGAGAGACGGCGGGAAGGAGTGAGAAAGGAAGTGAGATAGGAAGATTGGGAGAGAGGGAAGGAAGGAAAAAAAAAAACGATAATACATACACACATACAGAGAGAGAGAGAGAGAAAGAGAGAGAGAGAGAGAGAGAGAGAGAGAGAGAGAGAGAGAAAGAGATCAGAGTAGTAGGGGGGAAAATAAGAAAAAAAATCGGAATAGATTAATAGATAAAAGATTCGAAGAAAAATAAGAAAAAAAAGAAAAAAAAGGGAAAACCAGACTTCCAGGTTAATCACTCTGCCAAATATGTACTGACTAATTTGTTCTCACAGGCTCATGTTCCCGAGAGTGATTACACTTCATTCACGTCAAAGACTTGAATGACACTTATCCCTGACATTGATTATCTGCTCTCGTATATAAGCTCTCCTTATCTTATCTTTTCCGTGGAAGTAATTTTCTTAAGTATCTTCGCAACCACAATATTACCATTTCATTA
>BOPN01005167.1:87500-90000 GCA_017312705.2 Penaeus japonicus | reverse complement strand
CGAGAAGTACTGGCCAGATACCAGCTCCCTGTCTTGTATCTCTGGACCTGGTACAGTGATGCAATTAAAGAGACTTACCACATCCTTGTTAGTAATCGCTGTAGGAGGAGTATTTTCCTCCTGAACGGTAGAGTTTTCCGGAGTGTCAAGTTCTGTGGTGCCAATCATAAAATGGCTACCTTTCATGTTCACCTCAAAACCCTTCGTGTGACCAATGGCCGACGTAGTGCTCTCTTTGGACAGACTAGGGAAGCTGGAGAGTTTGTTTTGGTTAACTCATATTAACTAACAGTGCTCGCCAACCTGACACACCTTGAACACTAAACTACCTTATAGAACTGTATTTGTATATTTGTAGAGTAAAGAAATGGAATTATATCACTTTCGTAGCGATGTTATTTTACTTTGTACCTTTTTGTTTACATTTGTTACAATGACCTCTTGATATAATTTTCACTAAGTGTATTTCCACCTTGCTCAATGAGCTCAGCGTTAATACCATCAGTGGTAGCAGCCTTGTTATTCTACATTCTTCTACTTTGAGATTCTCTTTACCAGACATTAATGCTAACCTTAATTTACTTGTCTAATCTTTATATTCTATTGTAGTCGATGTTAACGAATATCTCAGTACTGAGTTATCAAGACTTTCACAGTACTGTAGATATGCTTTCACTTCCTTCCTTCTCATTAAAAGTTTCCCATTCCTGTCGTAAATTGAATCTAAACTTGAGCGGTGGCCATTTCGTACCTTCATTCCCTGAAACTGTTGGCTGATATTGCCACTCAATTTATTTTTTTCCTTTCTATTTCGGACTCTGTATTACTAGGGCTTCCTTCTTCCTTTCATCTAAGTATTCTTGTTGCTTCCCTTTCGTCATTGCCTCTAACTGTATTCCAAATTTTATTAGGAATTTGCTCTTCTAACATCCTGACTCTATTCCCAAGTTTATTGGATAATTGTGTCTTCAGAAACCTTTAGTTTTCTTTATATAGCAGTGGTAATAATGATCATTATCATGATTATCATTCTTGTTTCCGATTCCAATTGTTAGTAGTAATGTTATTGTTGTTGATGTTTTGTTGTTGGTGCTGGTGGAGCTGTTGCTGCTGTTGCTTTTATTGTTACTCTTGTTACTATTACTAATATTATTAGTACTTCAACTACCAATACCCTTACTACTACTACTGCTACTATTATTACTATTACAATTACAATTACAATTACAATTACTATTACTATTACTATTACAATTACTATTACTATTACTATCAGTATTTTTATTACTATTACTACTGTTAAAACTACTACTACTACTACTGCCACTACTACCACCACCACTACCACTACTACGACACTGGCCATATGGGATTCAAAGACGAGTAAATGAGACGTCGAAGAAGACGAATGTGGAGATTCGGAAATTAGATAAAGGGGGGAAATGAGAGGGAAAGGGGGAAGACAAAAATGAATCCGGCGTTGTCGCACGAGGGAGAGATCGATATGTGATCATTAACCTGACTACGTTAACATGAGCTTATTAACAGATGCTACCCGTGCGATAAGTGGTTATTAAGGAAAACAATCAGGGAGGTTCATTCCACTACTCCCTCTCCTCTGCCTCTGTATTCGTTTCGCTTCGTCTCGTCTCATATCGTCTCGTTTGGTCTCGTCTCGTCTTGTCTTGTCTCGTCTCGTTTTGGCTTGTCTTGTTTCTTCTCGTCTTGTCTCGCTTCCTCTCGTCTTGTCTCGCCTCCTCTCGTTTTGTCTCGACTTGTCTCGTCTTGTCTCGCATTTTCTCGTCTTGTTTGGTCTCGTCTCTCCATATCTCGTCTCGTTTTGTCTTGCCTCGTCTCGCCTCATATCGTCTTGTTTTGTCTTGTCTTGTCTCGTCTCGTCTCATCTCGTTTCGTCTCGCCTCTTCTCTTATCGTCTCGTCCCGTCTTGTCTCGCCTCTTCTCGTCTTGTCTCGCCTCTTCTCGTTTTGTCTTTTCTTGTCTCTCCCTGTCTTGTTTCGCCTCTTCTCGTCTCGTCTCTTCTTGTCTTGTCTTTCGTACGCACACATACACTTCTCTTTTCTTTTATAACACATCTACGAACACTTAAGAAGGAAAACAGACAACAAAAAAAAAAAAAATAATAATAATAATAATAAATAAATAATGATAATAATAATAATAATGATAACTATAATAATAATAAAATGAAATAAAAACAGCTAACGAGACCAGTACAGTAAGAAGAGAACCTCAAATTTAAAACAAAAATGGCAAGAACGTCCATTACACAGTTTCAGCAAAATGCTACTCGCCATAACCCATTTATCTTTTGATATTTCAATCCGTTTACATACCAATTTCCCTTCTCTCCATGTTATTGGTGGCGTGGATAAATCAAGTTACATTTACTCTTCGGGATAAGCTGAGGGCTTAGTATGAAAAGCGGATTGCAAAACTGCTTAGGGTAAGAAAACCAATCAACATTCAATATTTGTCTTGC
>BOPN01005167.1:70000-72500 GCA_017312705.2 Penaeus japonicus | reverse complement strand
CGAACTTACCAGGCTTATAGCATCTAGGGATCTTTAACTCCTTCAGTTTAGTTTGCGAGGAAAGCCACATTTCTTTTCACCATTGATTGTCACCTTGTGTACCATCAATTTACTAGCTAAGGCTTCATCCGTGACATCATCTTGACACTTATCAATGACTACCTATGATACTCCAGCTTAGCAATATTGTTTTCTGGCATAGGGTTCGTCATCCTTTCCAAGGATCAATTCCCTTGCTTTAATAGCACGCATACAAGTCAAACCAATTAAGAGTCCTATTTCGATGTTACTATCATATGTCATCAATTTTGGTGCTATTCTTTGTAAAGGAGGCTCTATTCTTGGTAAATGACGCTATCCTTTTACACTTTCTGGCCTTGATATTTGATCCCTTCTCGCTGGAATATCTTCTCGTGAATATGTCGCTGGAAGTGACTCGTCTGTATATTCATTTATGGCACATACCCTAGACTCTTATTTTTTTATACATTCAACTGTTTCTTCTCCCAAAACTGTTGCTAGTTTTAGGTGGACTTTATGGCCTGTAGTTCCTAATTTATTAAAAATAGATTCTTTTATGAAAGAGGTATCTGACTGTTCATCTGATAATGCATAAACTAGGATTCTGTTACAAACATTACTGGCACTATCATTGTATGTATCATACACTCTGCGTGCTTTATCTTTACCTTATTGGAGACTATGTCATTTTTGAGCTCCTCATTAACCTGAGGTGATATTGTCCTCAGCTGTTAACCCTTTGAACACAGTTACAGTTTTCTCAGCTTCCATTTCCTTAATCCTTTTAAGTAAAGCTTCCCTTTCCTTGATTCTTTCAAGTATAGCCTCGTGAAGAGAAGTTGGATGACATCTTTTACACACTGCACACATCTTCCTTTTTCTACATTTATTATGATATGACCAAACTTTAAACAACCCCTACAAATATATGACCTTTGGACATATTCCATTTTTTCCTTATTATTTAATTCACCGAACTCTTTACATGAATATAGATCATCTTCTCCCCTACAGTAATGTCAATGGAATTTCTTTCTTACATTTGGTCCTTTGTCATCTCTGTTTAGCTCTGAGTTGGCCACTAACCTCTTTGTTCCGACTCTGCTAGTTTGTGATTTACCTTCCTTCTTACCCTTTAGATCACCTACATCATACCTTTGACTTGTTGACATCACTGCACAATAAGAAATTGGATGGCAAGCTTTCTTTGCCTCTACCTCTAAAAAAATAATAATAATAATAAATAAATAAATAAATGGCGGGTATCCTGAACCATTCAGAGATCATCTATAGACTATGGAGTTCCACCTATCCATTAGAGACGGAGTCAACTTTTGTATCATCTTGTTATTTTTCTTCCGGGTCATCGAAGATATTAAGAAAATCAGATGTTTTCATTATCATTAAACAGTTCTTCAAGAAATCTGAAAATTTCTGTAGTGCGTGACCATCATTTTTTTAAATCTTTGGCCACTCACTCAGTTTCTTCCTAAAGGCATTTGCTACAACGAATTTGTTACCAAACCGATCTTTTAATATGCCTTTAGCCTCACGAAAAGCTTCTTCATTGTGAATTAGTAGAAGGCCTCTAATTGCTTTTTTGGCTGCCCTACTTTTATGTTTACTGAGATAGAAAAGGTTCTCAGCTGGCTTCGTTACATGTGATTCTATAAATATCTCAAAAAATTGAAGCCTGGTCGGAAACTCCAATAAATCGCCATTGAAAACTTCTGGTTCTGGCCGTGGCAATTCATATTTGTTTTTTGATGACAAAATATCAACCACTTCCCTTAATACACTAATGTCCACTAACGAACTTGTTTTATCTTGTCTAGTTAATACATGTGGTTGGTTCAATTCTGATTCTGGTTCAAAACTTTTAGCTTGTGGGTTAAGTTTTGGACTTTGTATGTAGGTGTACTCTAATTTAAATACTTCTTTCTCTAATTCACCCATACCGGATGTATCATGGACAGATATTTCTTTTTTTTCGTAAACTAGCTTTTACTTTCCTGTCTTCTGTCTGGTTGATATGAAATGAATCAAAATATTTATGAAGATGTAGTGTCTCACTAATATTATCTACTTTTTTTCATACTCAGGCAATACTAACTTCTCATCTTCCATTGCATTTACAATATTCAATTCTGTTTGAGTAGCTACTAAATCTTTCATAAGAAGATTTTTTTATTTTTGTGCTCCATTTCCCTTTCATGGAATTGGAGCTCAGTCTGCAGCTTAGCTAACCTTGCAAGTAACTGTTCCTTCTTATAAATGCTCTGAGAAGATCTGTTACGAAACTGTGAATACCTTGATACTTACTATATTGTGACTTTACTGATCTTGTCTCTTGCTTTAACTCATCCATTTTACTCTCGATCTGGTGCATGCAAGTTTCATGAACTTTTTTGTCATTGCTTAAATCCTGTTACAATTTCTCTTGAGAACTGCTGCCACTGCTGCCTATCTATGTATTCTA
>BOPN01005167.1:60000-62500 GCA_017312705.2 Penaeus japonicus | reverse complement strand
AAGAACCTCCATTGTCGCCAGTAAATACCAACGTCGGAAATGGCTCGGAAATATGGCAGTTTTTTTTTTTTCTTTCTTTTCCTTTTTTTTATATATCTAACTCCGTCAGAGGAATAGAAGGTATGAGAACAAGGTTAAGGAAGTAGATCCGTTGGCGACCTCGATGGCTTTGTCTTGGGACCGCGATAGGTAGCAACATCACAGGTACATGTGGACGTGTGTGTTTCTGCGCGAGTAAATATATGCTTTCTGATTCCAAGATTATTTGTGGTGTATGTGTGTGTGTGTGTGTGTGTGTGTGTGTGTACAGTATATATATATATATATATGTGTGTGTGTGTGTGTGTGTGTGTGTGTGTGTGTGTGTGTGTGTGTGTGTGTGAGTGTGTGATTGTGTGTGTGTGTGTGGGTGTGTGTGTGTGTGTGTGGGTGTGTATTTCAATGTATATACATATACACATGAACTCACACACAGTAACGCGAGTAAAAATCTTCAGGAGTGAGCTAGGTAGGAGGAAAGGGAATTGTGTGTGTGTGTGTGTGTGTGTGTGTGTGTGTGTGTGTGTGTGTGTGCGAGCGCATGCGAGTGCATGTGTGTACAAAACGCGAACAGGTGAAGTTTCTGAAACATTGGGGAGGGAGGTAGGTAGACAGAATGAAGGAAAGGGATTTAGATTGAGAGGGTAGGGAGAGATAAGTAAGAGAGAGAGAGGGGGGGTGGGGGAGGCTGGATAGGGAGGGGGGGGGGCAAGGAGAGAAGAGAGAGAGAGGGGGGGATAGAAAGTTTCCTCATTAACACTCATATTAAAGAACTGTTAAATCTTCTAGAGTTGCTAACATTTCCTAATGATTTCGCGTACTACTTAACCTCGCGTAGGAATCAAATTGTAGAAGTTAACGTTTCATTACCCACCTACTGATACAAACACACACAAACACACGCTTACACACAGACACACACACACATACACCCAAACACACACACACACACACACACACACACACACACACACACACACACACAAAATATATATATATATATATATATATATATATATATATATATATATATATATATATATATATATATATATATATATACATATACATATACATATATATATACATATATATACACATATATATATATATGTATGTATATATGTATTTATATATATGTATTTATATATATGTATTTATATATATATGTATATATATACATATGTATATATATATGTGTATATATATATTTATATATATATATATATATATATATATATATATATATATATATATATATATATATACATATGTGTATATATATGTATATATATATGTATATATATATATATATATATATATATATATATATATATATATATATATATATGCATATGTATATATAAATACACGCACACACACACACACACACACACATACACACACACACACACACACACACACACACACACACACATATATATATATATATATATATATATATATATATATATATATATATATATACATATATGAAAACTAAACTAAAAAGACTGAGCGATAGTTCAAAACCGACACAGAGACTCAGTAAAGAAAAAACAAGAAATTTTAGAGTTTAATATAGTGATTATACAACGTACCGACGAGCGCCATTTTCATAATCAGAGAATGACGTGGGGCTCTCTCTAATTGCTGGTTTTAATGCAGACACAAAATTCATCAAAACAGTGGAAAAAAATAGCATTTTGTATTTTGCACTTGGCTTCCTGTAGTCTTTGTAAAGGGTGGAAATGTCAGTCTCTCTTTGCTGTAGTTGTTTGTTTGTGTGCTTGCTTGCTTGCGTGTGTGTGTATGTGTGTGTAAGTGTGAGTGTGTGTGTATGCGTGTGTATGTGTGTATGTGTTTGTGTGTGTGTGTATGTGTTTGTGTGATTGAGTGTTTGCGCGTGTGTACCAGTGTACATGTGCAATAGAAGTGCAAGAAAGAAGTCTCTGAGTTGAAAGACTTATAGGTATGCATTATAGCCAACTTATGTGGCAAAGTCCGATGATCACAAAGTATGAGAGAAGAAGGAACTTTTAGGTGTGAAAATATGAGAGAGGTAAATAACGGACATTTCTCCAATGGTAAGATAATAATGGCATTTTGTCCTTTCATGATAGAAACCGAAATCAGAATACAATTTGACACGCCAGTTAATCCAAAAGTATAAATGATTAGTAGGAATGGTTCCACTTCACGAAAAGGAAAAACGACAGATCCCGTAGAGTTATGTTCAAAGAATGACCATTAACCAGAGTGAATCTATTGTATATATCTGCGTGTATATATCAGTGTGTTATTAGTGTAAAAGCAACACTAAATATAAGTCCAAACTATTAAAGACCATTAAATAGAATTATTTGCCTAATCAGTTATTTCCAGATTAGTTGCAATGCTAAAGTGAAATGGCCATCGCGTTTTCTACTGACAGAATAGTTATTAGGCTCAGTAAGGACAA
>BOPN01005167.1:42500-45000 GCA_017312705.2 Penaeus japonicus | reverse complement strand
CTTTTTTTTTTTTCTCTTGTTTTATTCAGAGAAACCACCACGTATCAAATAGCTATATCAATCAGCCCTTCTTTTCGCGACATTGCTCATAAATGTCACATGTTGTAAAAGAAACCGGTTGGGAAAAATGTTTATGATATGATTTAGGCGAGATTTATCGATAGAAGACCAAGCGATACAGCTGTTAATTTTCTCACCAATCACAATCATTCCGCATCAGTATTGCAAACTCATGATTTTGTTGACTTATATTATCCTATGATTTTGAATTTTTAATTTTTATTTGTGAATTGTGTGCTCTTTATTTCCGATATATAAGTAGGTGAATTATATTTCATGTACTACAATTTATGATGAATATATTTCAAATGGATATCCACCAGTAATAAAGACTGTTGATTTCTCACTATTTCAACTATAACCTGATTTTATTTTCTTTCAAATATTATTGGTGGCAGATTCTACTATAAATCTATAAAATCCGCATAACGTTAGTGAGTGATAGCAGGTGTATTGAAATGTTACATCTAACAATGAACGAATTTAATCATTTCGTTTCGTTCTAGTGTTACATTGTTTCAGCAAATTTCGCGTGTGACCTTTTAGAAAAACAGACAAAATTTCCCTTCGTTCTTTCATTCCATTTTACAATAAATTTTGCCAAGGACGATACATAATGCAAAACCATTTATTAATTTCATCATAAAATTTTCATTTCCGATTCCTCACCTTCCTCATCGGAATTTCATCATATCAAACAGGTCATAATCAGGGACCAATTCTACAAGTTATCTAACATTGATATGAACAATACCTGATGCAAGACAAACCAAGATCAAAGGGTTTCATAATCAACCTACAGATCTACTTACAGAAACGATGTACCTATTCATTATTGTAAAAAAAAAAAAAAAAAAAAAAAAAAGGCGAAGAGAGAGAGAGAGAGAGAACTGAATAAGGTACTTATGAATAACCTTCCAAAATACCAAGTGGATATGCACACGTTCTTATTCGCACGTGCAGTATATACGCAAACTTAGTCATATGTCTATATTTATATTTATTAATACGTCTTTCCAAAAACAATAGCTGTCTTTCTATTTAACTATGTCTCTCTTTTTTCCCTCTCTCTTTATCTTTCCCTCTCTCTTCGTTGATTTATCCGACTATCTGCCTAATAATCCATTTATTTTTTTCTGTCTGTCTGTCTATCTATCTATGCATCCGTCTATCTTTTTATCTATCAATCATTCCATCAATCTATCAAACTATTTTATATATCTGTCCATAAATAGACATGCATACATACTGTGCGCTGACACAGACATATCTATATATATGACATAGGCACACTTCATTAGTTGCACACACACACCCCCAAAAAAAAAATAATAAAAAATAAAAAAAAAAATAATAATAATAATGAAATGATAAGAATAAATAAATAAATAAATAAATAAATAAATAAATAAATAAATAAATGAATAAATAAATAAATAAATAAATAAATAAATAAATAAATAAATAAATAAATAGATAAATAAATAAATAAATAAATAAATAAATAAATAAATAGATAAAATAAATAAATACAAAATAATAAAATAAAATGCCTATTCGCCGCGCATCAGTGTCCGGCAAGACGTAGTCAGAACCCAGACGCATCGGGGTATTTAGTGCGAATGTCGTTGTATCAACCTATCCACGTCTAGCTAGCTGCCTTTTGTGTTTTAAATATTCAATCATGTGCGCGTGTGTGCGTTTTACCTCTCGCTACCCACTTCTACTCTGTGCGGATCAGGTAAGAAAGCTACCGGCAAACATGTGGAAGGAGTCATGTTTAAACATTTGTGTGTGTGTGTATATATGTGTATAAATATAAATATATATAAATATATACATATCTATATATACATATATGTATATATATATATATATACATATATACATATATATATATACATATATGTATATATATACATATATATATACATACATCCATACATACATAGATTGATAGATATATATGTAGATATAGATATAGCTATATACACATACATACAGTATATACATATGTGTGTGTGTGTGTGTGCATATATATGTATGTATGTATGTATGTATGTATGCATATATGTATATATATATACATATATATATATTATTGAAAATGAGACGATGGGATCCAGATGGATCTTGAAACTGTCGTCTCATTTTCAATAAATCTAATTTTTGTATAGAGGGTTTTGCAAGTCATATATATGCATATACACATACAACTATAAAGATAAATACATAGAAAGATCGTATATAGAGCCATGATCTTTCTCAATAAATTCTTTGGCTTCCTATATCCAAGCTGATGTCCATGATCAAACTTCTCATTCCGGGCCAAGGTCACCTCTTGAAGGGAAGGGAGGAGGGAGGGGGAGGGGGGAGGGCAAGGAAAAAGTTCCCAGGACTCCCGATCTCTTCACACGACCAATCCCAACTAGGGACTCAA
>BOPN01005167.1:5000-7500 GCA_017312705.2 Penaeus japonicus | reverse complement strand
ATCGACGACCTATACTTGTTTCTAGGTCCTGAACTAGTTCTGGTCTAGTACTGGTCATGGGAGGGGGGGGGGGAGAAAGAGAGAGAGAGAGGGGGGAGGGAGAGAGAGAGAGAGAGAGAAAGAGAGAGGGGGGGGAGAAAGAGAAAGAAAGAGAGAGAGAGAGAGAAAGAGAAAGCGAAAGAAAGAGAGAGAGAGAAAGAGAAAGCGAAAGAAAGAGAGAGAGAGAGAAAGAAAAAGAGAGAGAGAAAATTACTTTTACAATCATGATAATAGCATAACAGTGCACGAGGAGATAGGGTAAAAAAGAGGATGACGGAGGGAGAAGTAGAGAATTCATAGTATAGCAATAAAAGCAGACCGAGATTATGAAAGTTTGACCCACTATGGCCGTGAATGGGTGCTAACAAATCTGGCCTGTGGTGTGGTGTCTTTAGCAGCTGATCTCCTTGTTCCTTTGACCATTTTACTCCCCCTTTGTAGATGGGCTATATATAGGTTTATCATATAATCATTTGGGATATGTCTAGATTAAACCAAACATAGTTGAGAGTCTATTGCGTTTTGTAATTGGTGTTATTTGTTTTTGTTTATGTTTATATTTCCTACTATGCAAAGGAAGCGTGAATAGTCTTTATTTGTGAACGATATCATCTTTTACTTCGACCGGAATACAATCTATGTTGATTTTTTTTTTTTTTTAACAGCCTCTAAAAAGCGTTTATCTTTATAATCATTTACTTATGATATATCTATATGTCTAATGAAACGCCCAACACCTTCAAATAATATCTACACTTTTTTTTTTGTTTATTTGTTTTTTTGTTTGTTTATCTTCCACGATGATTCTGTATCTGATCCACAAGTGAATATCAAATCTATTCATTATTAAATCTAACCATAATGATTAGTTCATTTGATAACCATCTCCCCCCTTCCCTTCCACCTCCCCCTCCCTCTTACCCTGCGGTCTGTCCTCACTATATACAAAATAAAGAACAATATCTGTTAAAGGAATTCATACTATGTAATGTTGGAATATGTTACAAAATTGATGACAGTACCTTTGCAAATTACCCGCAGATGTGTTAACATAACATCACCTTCCTGTTACAAGGATGTTAATTGATATCTGCCTGTAGACAGATCTTTAGGAATGCCACAATAATGAAAAAAAAAAAATCCATATCAATAAAAAGAATAGCAATATCGTTCGTAGTAAATAATAAGAGTACACACATAGATAAATACATATGTACTTTTGCTAATTGAAAAAAGTCCGTATTGTCCAGTCATAAGAATGGCCGTAATACTAAAACCATTACTAGACATAGCTAACAATAAATCATATGCATACGTGTTGCGTGTTTAGCCCAACTTCAACCCATGTTATTTCCTCTTCCGGATGTCAGACAGTATATGAAAACCGGTTTCTGATATTTGAGGATTTTGATGTTTGTGAACCATTGCCATCCAGCACGGCAATTATTACTGGTTGCTCTTCGTGGTTTCCTTACATTTAGAGGCTGATCCGCAGACAATGCGTTTTGCAAAGTATTTCTCAAATTGTAGCAACGGAATAACAGCTCACACAGATTTAAGGGAGAGAGATATACCTGCTTGCTTTCTTGTACAAGCATATGTACTTGGCCACAGCTTCCCAGTAGGTGGATGCTAAACAAGCACAAGATCTCTTCGTTTCTATCGGGAAGAAATTATTTCAAGGGCTATGATGTTCAGAATATGGTTTAAATTGATGTTTCTACGACTTATTGCTATAATGGAATAGATATATGTTATAGAGGGAATAACTATGAACGTTTTAAACATCTCATTTTTTCAGTAACTGTTTCGATTGAGTTTCAGAAAAAAATATCAAAACCATATGATACAAAACCAAAAAATTGAGATAAGGAATTGACCAGATAAACGGAATGTCAGTAGAATATATCCTTTGCGTGTTTCAAATTATGTTTAGACTGGAACTCAGGTAATACTGCAAAATAAGCACAATAACATTTTGAGCGTGTAAGCACCTTTTTCTTATAAAGTGCTTTATAAAATATATAGAAATCCGAATGACAGTACCATAGGTAACATGAAGTCGCGTTACCAACCACAGGCTTTTTTGTATGCAAATGATGTCACCAGTTATCAAACTTTTTTTTTTTTTTTCTTGAGACCAGTTAAGTCTATCTTCGGCTTCATTAGCTTCACGATAAAAATGTCGCTCATTATAAAATGGGCCCCTTTTTGCTATAGCATTTAAGTGTACCCTGTGAAGTCTTCCTTAATGTCTCTTCTAAAGTAGCGTTTTTAAAGAATCCAAAACATAAAGCCCGTTATAAGAATTTCATTATCATTGATTATGATTATAATGAATGGTATGTACAATCAATGTAATTATACATGACAGTAGTTATGTTCATGATTAGTAGTGGTAGCATCAAAACATGATGAATTGTATAACTATCATAATAATGACACTAATAATACTGCCACT
>BOPN01005166.1:87500-104288 GCA_017312705.2 Penaeus japonicus | reverse complement strand
TCTCTCTCTCTCTCTCTCTTTCTCCACAAGCGCAAAACCCTTCTAAAATTGTTATTTTTTCCCATAATAGTTTCTCTTCTGTGAGTAACCAACAAAATTGTAGCAGAATTCCCGCCATTTCTCTCGTGAAATATATTCCCATTTTCCATTTCACTTGAGAAAGCGTAATATTGCAACGGCGTCGTGTAAGCTGTATGTTGTCCGGTATATCATATGTCGTCTAGCATGTTGTATGTCATGTATGTCGTATGCAACCATGTATGTTGTTTGCTGTTTAGTATGCTGATTCCGTCTAATATGTTGTATGTTGCCCACTATGCCGTATGTCGCTATACATGTTGTATATCGTCATACATGCTTTATGTTGTCAGGTATGTTTTATACCGCAATGTATGGCATATGTAGTCAACTATGTTCTAATGCTATGAATGCTGTCTATCACCAAATATGTTGTATATCGTCTAGAAAGTCGTATAACGTCAAGTACGCTGTTTGTCGTCTAATATGCTGCATGTCGGCTAGTATGCTGTATGTCGCCATGTATGTTGTCTTATGTGTTGTTCTACAAAGCGCGACATGACCAGTGGCGTTCGGCGCTCAAAATGACTGTCAACTCGAGCGCGGAGACAGAGTGAAATGTGCGTGTGCGGCGGCGATAACCAGGAAAACACTTTGACATAAAACTAGAGTATTATCTAGTAACACCAGAGACAGACGGGGAACAGTGAAATGCACGCACACACACACACACACACACACACACACACACACACACACACACACACACACACACACACACACACACACACACACACACACACGCATATATATACACATATTGATGAAGTGTGTGTGTGTGCGTGTCTCCGTGTGTAAATGACATGGAATCTGTTCCCCAAGGCCTGCTCTGCCTCTAGTTCACCCCGCAGTATTGTAACAGCAACAGCATCTTCCAGCCGACGTTCCCCTTTCACTTAGCTATATGACAGCACTAATATGTTACCTCAGGCACACACGCTATGGTAAGTTTACACTTGGAGAGTGAAGGGGGAAAACATGAGACGTTTAGTAATTATGGAATTCAAATCAGAACACTAGGCCAAGACACAAAAAAAACTAAGTTGCATCCCAGAGACAATGCAAAACAGAGAGAGAGAAAAAATCATACTCGTGGGTAAGGGTCACAACAGACTAATCAAAATATAACACGCAATTAGAACCACACGCTGGTTAGGCTAAGGTGGAGGTGACACAAGCAGGTCCTGTTGAAGTTGGGCTGCAGTGGTTGGAGCTGTGGGGGGTCACTCAAGGGTCACTCAGGAGTCACGGAGGCAGTCGGGAGCAGGGCAGGGGGGGGGGAGAGGGGGAGATCACAGGGAACTCGAGGGGGCTGCCAAAGACACTCTAGGGCTGCGAGGACACTCCAAGGCCGCCGGACCGCACTGATATCCTGCGGTGGCCGGGGGCGTGGCATAGTACGCCAGGCCCCGGGCAAGTCGTGGCAGTGTCCAGCAGTGTCTGAAGGCGCCACTCCCGCTCTGGCAATACCTTTGAGGGACGTCCTTCTCAGCGCAGGCGACGGAGATGCTGGGCGCCTTCGGAGCTTCCTTGAGCGGCGGCGGCGGCGGCGGAGGCTCCATGGGCGCGGGCGGACCCATCGGAACCACCACAGCGGCGCCAGGGAGCGAAGATGATAAAGTCGGGGGCGTGATGGACAGCGGTATGACACACCCTGACACCGCCACGCCCATGGTTGTGGGCGGAGCCATGGCGACGGGTAGATCTCCGGAGGGAGAGCTTGGGAACACTCCGGAGGACAAGGCCCGCGCCAGGCCACGGAAACTGTGGATCATAACAACTTTCCCTCAGACCAGTGCCACGTGGTGCAACATCACTAACATACAACAAGCAACCCATTCGCTCGCTCGCTCGCTCGTTCGCTGCCCATTCATCCTTGAGATTTTATCATTAGCTTCAAGGAGCATCAAAAAGACTGCTTTCAATATATATTTCATCTTTAAAATTCCGTATGGCTAAAAAATGACCAAAAATATCTTTCAAAACACCATTTACTGCTCATTGCATTAATATTTAATAAAATCTTCATTGAAAAATATACAACAAGCGTTAGTAACCGATATAAAAAAAAAAACTATTAGTTCTAGTTTAAAAAAAAAACGCACACAAACAACACCAAAAGCAGGGACGAGCAAAACTTTCCCAAACACCCAAAATACCTCTAGGGATAGAGCTATAAAAGAGCATAAAAAGTAGCAAAAAAATTCTTCCTCCGTCCCTCCCTCTCCCTCTCTCTTCTAGATAAACTTGTCAACGTCTCTCTCTCTCTCCCTCTCCCGCTCTCCCCTTTCCTCTTCTCCTCCCTCTCCCTTTACCTCTTCCTCTCCTCTCCCTTTCCCACTCTTTTTTCCTTGTCTCTTCTCTTTCTTTCTTTTTCTCCCCCCCCCCCTCCCCCTTTTCTCCATGATCGGCATCTCCCTCCCCCCTTCTACCCATACACATCCCAGTTCTGCCTCGTTCATCACCCCCAGAAAACTTTCTACGCAACTCACAATCACTAAACTAAACTGATAGTCTTGGCGCTGTGGTCCAGATGCTACACGAATAACCCCCCCCCCCCTCCCGAAAGCTTCATGTCAGGAAAGATAATGAGCAAAAATAAATACAAGCAAACAGGATTTCTTTCTTCTTTCATAACACTCGACTTATCAATCTGTGTAATATGTATTATCAATAAAAATATAAAAAATAATGATTAAATGATACAAAAGGGTAAAACAGACTAATCCCTCTGACAAATAATTGAATTATCCTATGTGTTTTTTTACGAAATGAAACGTTACAGATTTGTTGTTGTTTTTTGGGTGTTTGGGATTTTGTTGATCCTGCTCTAATCACACAAATGGCAATAATTATTGACAACAACATCGCAAGTCACAAAAGAATAAATCCCTGACATCTATCAAAATACATCAGGGAAACAGCTAGATAAAAACAACGCTCCAAATGTATACGAAAAAAAATCTACAGCTCTAAATCTATGTCTATATCAAATAGTAAAAAAATAACTGGCTACTTCAAAAAAAAAAAAAAAAAAATATCAGGGTGAATTCCTGGTCGGGTTGCCGCGTGCTGACCTGTCGTCGGGCTTGTTTCAGTTCGCTAGTGATCTGACCTGACTTGACCTGCTTCTTTGAGTATCCTGCAATATATACCAATCTGAGTACGCCATTCAGAAGCGCCACTCAGTCCAGCCCTGTAGATCTCAAACGATGACCGATTTTTAGTCCTAAATAGCCATTGTAGTAATCAGATGTGCTATTTCTCAGCTATATCCTGTGGTATTTAATGTAATAATAATAATAACAACAATAATGATGATAATAATATTAATAACAAATAGCAACAGCAATAATAAAAATAACAATAATAATCACTATCATTACCACTATTATTAACATTATCAACATCATCCCGCAACTGACACAGGACGAGACTGTAATTATCACCAATTCCTGGTGCCGCCCCCCCCCCCTCTCGGCACTAAGAGGCACTAAGCCCATCACTGGAGTCCGTCTCTGTTTTCGACTTCAGCACTTTCCCCATGGCCCTACCCCACTGTGCTGTGACCGTGACAGAATCACTCAGACATTCTGCAATGACGACCTACTCTCTGATATTTTGTGTTTCAGTTTTGGAAACTCATTATCATTTTGCCTTTAATATGTTGATCCATCTAATCGACTGGACATTTTCATAATCAAACATTTTTTACAATATTCTTGAAATGTAATGAAATGCCGAGCGATATTATTATGCCACTGTCAATATATGTACAGTTGCTCTGTCAGCTACTGCCCTAACGATGTACTTCTACATGGACATTACTGATACTTCACCTTTACCTTAATTGCTGACCCAATAAAATCAACGAAGGCATATATTTAATTAACTATATTGCGTCAATAAAACCACACAGCATTAAATTTGCTGACATTAATACCGTGTTTGAACCAGCAGCGTCGGTGATTTATTCCATCCGCATTATAGAACTAGGCCAAATCATTCCAGTGGAAACCGGACTATTTAAATCCCTCCGGCCCTGGGACAACACGAGCGAGCGAGCGAGTCCACCTAGCCCAACCCAATGACCTAGTCCGACCTGGGCATGGCGGTCCCGTGAACAGGACAAGTCAGGGATGAGGGCGAATCCCGCCCACGTATCGACGAGGTCATTACAGGTATCCGAAACGTTCGCGGCGGTGGAGCACTAGTAAGCACGTTGTTTGCGTGTCATGGGTCCAGGGCGACGATGGCGACAGCGGTTCCGAGAAAGGGGGTCGATACCGCTTGTGACAGGGGAGGGGGAGGGGGAGGGGGAGGGGGAGGGGGAGGGGGAGGGGGAGGAAGAGGGGGAAGAAGAGGAAGAGGAGGAGGAGGAGGAGGAGGAGGAGGGGGGAGGAGGAAGAGAAGGAGGAGGTGGGAGGAGGAAGAGAAGGAGGATGGGGAGAAGGGAGAAGGGAGGAGGGGGAGAAGGGAGGAGGGGGAGAAGGGGGGAGGGGGAGAAGGGAGGAGGAGGGGGGAGGTGGAGGAGGAGGAGGAGGAGGAGGAGGAGGAGGAGGAGGAGGAGGAGGAGGAGGAGGAGGAGGAGGAGGAGGAGGAGGGAGGAGGAGAGGGGAGGAGGAGGAGGGAGGAGGAGAGGGGAGGAGGAGGAGGAGAGAGTGAGTAAGGGAAAGGGAAAGGGGGAAGGGGTGGGGAGGGATAGGCAGCGAGGAGAAGTGATGGGGAATGAGGGAGGACGGCTGGAGGGGGAGGGGTGAGGAGGAGCGCTTTGAAGCCCTCGTCAACAAACAAGGAAATTCAATATATAGGACAAGACTAGGAACTCTATGACGCACGAATCCGCGGTTATGATAAGAGGTTAACTGACGACGAGGGTAGTCCGCGTAACAGAGCTCAAGATGTGAGGCTTCTTTCTCCGTTCCTTACGTAACTCGTGACGTCAGCGGCTTCCTTCTGTGTGTAACCGTAAAGTGCACCGCTCATTAAGTACCTTCCCATGCCCTGGTTCACCCATTCTCAGGTGTCCATTTCCTATGATTTCACACTTGGTATTAGCAAAACATGGTGTACAATGTACATGTGTACATACAAGGTTGGTCGCCATTCTCTTGACCTGCCGTTAACGTTGCTTCGAGAGTCGTATTTCTAGCGGAAAACAAAGGTAAGCGACCGTTACGGCAATGCGAAACGGGGTGCCATCTTTTCAGGTTTCGGGGGATGCCATGTTCCTTCCTTTCTTTGATGGCACATTGCGCAAGGCTATAATATTATCTAATATTCTATTTCATGAGAAGCATGTTGAAATAATTGTTTCTTGTTCCTCCCCTCCTTTTTATTTCATATCATATATCCTACCCTTTTACTATTCAATCTCGAAAACGCCCGTTTCCTATCCCTATTACGCACGCTAGCGTATATACACAAATGTACAGATGTATGCATGCACGTAAACACAAACAAACACAAACGCTCGCTCGCACGCACGCACGCACAAAACAGCTTGTCCTTCCCTAAGGTCCTCTTCTTTCGCCGTCTCTTCGCCAGATGAAAACGGGGGTGGGGCCCTGGAGTAACAACAGCTGGCATGTCACCTGCGTACCCAACAGAGGGCATCCCCGAGAGGTGTAGGTGGAGGAGATAATCCTCCCCCCCCCCCCCCCCCCCCCCCCCCCCCCCCCCCCCCCCCCCCCCCCCCACCTTCCCACCCGTCCACAGGCCAAGCAAGCCAGCCAGCCAGCCAGTGAGTTGGGCCTTGCCAAGAAAACTTTAGTCCCCTGAGGCACACCCACAACCAAACACACCAACAGCCAGCAATAGCATCCTCGCTGGGGTACACCAAGGACCTTTTCAGACTCGCAGTTTCCCAAAACCTTTCCCTGGGGAGCCAAAGAGGCACAGACCTGGCCCTCTTGGGTATTAGATAGGACAGGGGGACAAGGCACAGGTCTGTAAATACTCACAGGATGTTTACTTCACAATGCCGTGTCCTCTGACGCAACTACTCGATCCTCCTGCACAATGTCACGGGCAGGAAGACAACACACAGACACACATACAGACTTTCACTGTCTCTGGCAAGATGCGTCAGCTATTTGACGTAGGTTAATGGTAGCCATAATTCAAGTTCAGCATCTACATCAAATGATATAAGACATGTATACACAGTGTTACACGCACGGGGTTGGGGGGATGGGGGAGGAGTTGAGAGGGGGGGAAGTGGGAAATGGAGGGAGAAGGAGAGGGAGAGGGAGAGAGATGGGAGGAGAGGGAAAGAGGGAGAAAGGGAGAAAGGGGAGGAACGTCGAGAGAGAGAGAGAGAGAGAGAGAGAGAGAGAGAGAGAGAGAGAGAGAGAGAGAGAGAGAGAGAGAGAGAGAGAGAGAGAGAGAGAGAGAGAGAGAAGGGGGGGGCGAGGGAGATGGCGCTTCAGCATTTATATCCGGGAAAGTGTCACCAAAAAATAATTTTTCGATTCTCGTCGACCTTCAAAAGGCACAAGCTTGGCCAGTCTCAGCTGCACAGCTCTTCACGCGCCTCTTCCAGCCTTGTCCCCTCCTCCACCATTACCTCCCTAGCTCCTCCCCCTCCGTCCTTATCTGAACCAAACTCTGCGCCAGCTTTAATGAGTCGGGCACCTGACGTAACCGGTCGACACGAGATTTTATCAGAACCATGGAACACATTGGCTCATTCGAGGAAACGCTGCGTTCACGTTCAGCAGAGGGAAGCAAAGGTGTCCGAGCTGAAGCTTGCAGTAGATCTCCATATAACTCTACTGCAGGAGAATTCACGCTGTGCACCGAGGCCTCGACGGAGTTCATTGGTACAAGTGCCACCGGATACGCATTTGGTGGCAAAACACTCAATCTGACATGGTTGCTCGGGAAGAACTGAGCGCAAAAGTACAAGGAACGCGGAACCTCCAGCTTTGATCGCCTGGCATCGTTCCACCCTGGTGGAATGTGGTCTTCGGCAAACACTCCACTATCCCTGACCACCCCACCCTCCTTACCTTTAAAGTTTCCACATCCCAACTGCTCCACAACCCCCACTCCCACACAACTCTCATCATACCATGTACCTTTCCCATGCCATGCAACGTCTCCCTCCTTCCCTCCTTCCCTCCCTCCTCCCCCTCTTTCTCTCGCTCCCAAAAACTTCCACCGAACCTCGACTGAACAACAAACAGGACATTGAATGAATAGTTCCAGGTCGCTTTGCTATGTGAGGCTTCAGGGATGATTCAGGGCACCCTTTCCCTCTCGTTTCCTCCTACCCCCTCCCCCCTATTGCACCAAAGGCTTGATGGAGAGTTTGGGCATCAGGACGTGCAGCGGCGGCGGCGGCGGCGTTAACGAGCGATCGTGATGCCTGCCAAGTGTGACCGCAGAACCCAGGCTCTGCGTTCCAGGAGGCTGCCGGTAACACTCCTTGTACCTTGTGCATATATTTTAGGGCATAGAGGAAATGGGGGGAGGGACAAGGGGGGAGAAGAGAAGTGAGAGGGGAAGGGAGAAGGGAGAGGGAATAGAAAAGAGGAAAGGAGATAGAGGAGAGAAGAGAAAAAAAGAGGAGAGAGAGATAAGATACAAGAGACGGGAAGGGAGATAATGGAGATACAAGAGGAGGTAGGTAGGAAGGGACGGATGGTGGGGTAGGGGTAGGCAGAGGGAAAGGGGGAGGGGGAGGGGGAGGGAGAAGGGGAGGGAGAGGGGGAGGGAGAAGGGGAGGGAGAGGGGGAGGGGGAGGGAGAGGGGGAGGGAGAGGGGGAGGGAGAGGGGGAGGGGGAGGGAGAGAGAGAGAGAGCAGAGAGCGAAGAATTCCCATAAGAATCTGTCCAAGGCGCTGAAAATGTATTGTCGACGATCCACCTTCATTTCACGTTACTTCATGGTCGCTCGATACAGCGAGGGTGACGTTAAGTCTTTCCTCATGTTAGTTGTGATCGACCTCTTTTCCTAAATTTCCCTTCAATGACTCCGCCTGACTGCGATCATTAATGAGAACATATTTTATTGATCTGTCCATTTATCTTTTTTTCTTTTGTTTAGGCAATGATGTGCACTGCATTAACCCAAGAGTTTATTCATTCTGCCTTGGAGGTGGCACACCCGGGGTTCTCCAAAGCAACACAAATGCAAAGCGCATGCTCAGGGGACGAACAACAGGTGACGACAGATGTCCAGGCGGTGCCCAGCCGAAGGAGCGACCCTGGCGGCAGGTGTCCTCACGTGGCAACAGAGCTAGGTCGGGATCTACTGAGGAGCCAGAGTGCCAAAAATCAAGAGGTGAGGGATTGGGGGACGGAGAGAAGGGAGGGGGGGGGGGTATAACTCAGCACGACATGCCTTCACTACTGCATGCAACATCCAAGGCAAATATAAATGTTCTATATTCAGAGATCATTAAGATAGTGCGTTTCGGAGTCTTCCTAACAGTATTTCGGATGAATATGTGTTAGTCCATTTTAAAAACAAAAGTTAAACAGTATATCCACCTAACACATTTTGAATTACTGAAGAAATACTGCTTAGACAGAGACCACTCTCTACCCAGAGAAACATTCAAAGAATCGAAGCACATAAACCTAAATGATCTTTCGGCGCCATTGCACCACCAGCGTTCAAAATTATCAAGTAATGAACTCCCGCGCTGTAAGAGCACGGACTGCCACCAGGCTAACAATATCACTCGGTTGACACCGCGATCAACGAGGCATTGGAAAGAATGATCATACTAATCCCAAAATTAGAGCCAGCCAGAACCCCATCCTCGAGGGGTTTGCTCTCCTGGCAATCTGCAGTCTGCATGAGGAATCCATCGCTCCCGCCAACTTTGCCCGCACGTAGCCTGTGAAGACGGCGTGGCACCTCCCAGTAAAAGACGGCGTGGCACCATAGCACTATCCAATAAAGACGGCAGGACAGTACAAACGGCTGCAAAGCTGTTGCAATTCTTTTCCATTACCCAACATATATCGTGTGGGAGCCTGGATATGGCATGGCCAATAACATTGTCTGAAAGCTACTTTTTTTCACTGCCTACAATAATGTGCTATGGCACCATATACTGCGTAACGATAATGCCATGGCACCATGCTTGTAAATATGGCGTTCCATCTTAAAAAGAAACATGGCCATAACATGCTAGCTGGATCAAAATGGTCAACCTCAAAGCAGGTTTTCTACCTGATGGCCTCAGGAGAAGTGCAGTTTTTTGTAAATACATTCTTTTCGGATTACGTGATTACCTATCCTGCATATACATACTTCATGTGTATGAGTAAGAGAATATACATCTTTTGTGTATGTTATATGCATGTTAACATATGCATTGGTGTGGTTGTTTGTCTACATGAACATGTGCATATACGTTATCAGTTAATGCATTTTGTTAATTTTTCTTGAAGTATACATGCATAGATGAATCGGTTGATTTTCCTCTCATTCATTTAATAATCTACTAATATATCATTATTTTCTCTGTCGGCATTGTCAGTTAGCATTACCTGATGGCCTTTCAACAACATTCAAGAAGAATAATTCAATGGCCATCTTGAAGAACGCACATGTGATATAACTGCCCCTAGACGCGGTGTGCAAAACGGCATAGCGCGGCGTATCCGAAATGTGCCCGTCTGTCTGTACGGACTCGTCGGATTCCAGCTACATTTCCAAATTAACATCGAAAACAATCAATTACGGTCTGTTGCTATCCCATTAGGCTGCCGGAAGTGATCTGGATAATATATGACGCGTCGACACCCATCATCAATCTCTCGCTCGTACCATGGCAACGATCAATCTTGCGGGGCATAGCGGCTGCATTTTCTACTTCTTGGTTTGGGTATTCTTGAGGTTTATTATTCGACATTTTCGAGGAACAAGCAAGGTCCTTCTCGGGATCATTATCTAAAGGTCATTGGTTAAGTCGTAGCGTGAGAGGATCATGCTTGATGTGCGCTTCATCTTGCTTTTATGCATCAAGACTTCTTTTTATTTTTTTGTCATCTTATCTCTAATGTATTTCCCTTTTTCCCCTTTTTATGACATCTTTTCTCTCTTGTCTTTAGTCATGGTCATACTTTTTTTTAACTTCTCATCTTAATTTCTGCGTTCATATATGGCACATTCACCCATGCATTATTCCGCGGATCAGCATCTAAATTTCCGCATAATAAAGTACAGGACTTCCTTTCACCCCCCCCCCCACCACCATCACCCCAACCTGACCCCCACACCCACACAATAAGACCGCACACACACAAAATTTGGCGTCTCGTCTGCCTATACAAGCTAAATTCCTAGATAATCAAACACTTACACCCATGTCGACCCTTACTAAACACTTAGGAAAATACGAAGCGAGAAAAAAAAACCTGCATATTTCTCAACGACCGAATGTGCTGCACTAAATCACGCCAGGCAAACCTTCACCAACACCGCACACACGGCTTTCGAGAAGAGTGAACCCAGGCTATATAACTCTTCGGAGACAACCAGGCTGACTCTAATAGAGCGGGACACATTCACAAGGTCAGAGAGAGGATACGACGTCGTTTTTGAGAGAGAGAGAGAGGAGAGAGAGGGAGAGGGAGAGGGAGAGAGGGGAGAGAGGGAGAGGGAGAGGGAGGGGGAGGGAGAGAGGGAGGGAGAGGGAGAGGGAGAGGGAGAGGGAGAGAGAGAGAGAGGAAGAGAGGGAGGGAGAGAGGGAGAGAGGGAGAGGGAGATAGAGAGTTAGAGAGTTAGAGAGAGAGAGAGAGAGAGAGAGAGAGAGAGAGAGAGAGAGAGAGAGAGAGAGAGAGAGAAATAGAGAGAGAGAGAGAGAGAAAATAGAGAGAGAGAGAGAGAGAGAGAGAAAAAAGAGAGAGAGAGAGAGAGTAAAATAGATAGAGAGAGAGAGAGTAAAATAGATAGAGAGAGAGAGAGAGAGAGAGAGAAGGGGGGTATACATAATAGGTATACATAATAGGAAAAAATACACCTTTTACCCAATCTTTTAGGTTTCAGAGGCTTTGTAGTCAAAAGCTTACCAGATTCTTCGTTTGAAAAAAAAAACATACTTAGATATCATGCAACATGGCGGTGATGCCTATCATTCTCTGATTGATTGGATTTCATCTGCTTAACAATGAATGACACACAGCTGGGTATGCCCCCGGCGGAGCGCGTGAAACAATAATTTTTGAAGTTCTTCGGCAACAAACAAACGAGAGGAAGATCGAATGGCGAAGGCGAGGCCGAGCTAAGATTGGCCTCCAGTCGTCGTTCTAGCACATCTTGGGGACCGATGGAGGATCTGTTATCGACAGTCTTCCACGTAACGACGAAACTTGGAGCACTCGGCACCTCGCGTCGTTGCTAAGCCTCGTTGCAAGCTTTATTTGGAACATTATGTAAAGAAAAGAAAATCGCGGTTTACATTCACGTCTCCCTGTTTATCCAATGCTCTCGTCACACTCTTGCCCTGTGGGGCTTAACGATAAACACGACAAGAACGATAAAGAACTCCTAAATTTTACAAACGCATTTACTCGTGTTGCATATGATGCCAAAAGTGATAATGGTATTTGTGTTGAGTATGATTCTTAATCCTATTAATAATATAACTGATAACGAATAGTAACGATTGCAACAACGGTCATGATGATGGGGATAATGATACTTATCTAATGTGAAATTCAGTCTCTGGAGGAACCGATGTTTCTTTTTATCTTCATTTGGCTCGGGTACTGAAGTTACGCACGACTCTTACACAACACACTCACCCTGAACCCAAAGACCCCAACCCTTTCCCGATTCGCGCATGACCCTACACCGCACGGTGACAAGCAAGCTTTCCAGCCCTTTGAGAACTAGGTCATCGTACCTGCGCTCGCCTCCTCAGCTCCCCGGCCTAATGCACGACATTAGGTCTGTAGTTACGGAGGATTCGTAGCATATCCTTCGTTGCTCAATTTTCCTCTCCGTCTCCATCGGCGTGTTGTTATATATCGCCGTTCCTCTCCGGCGTTCAAAGGTCGTGTCAAAGGCCCCGTGACATGCATGACGAAACGCGATACGAAACAGCTGTGGGGCTATTACGCAGTGAGGCACACACTTGTTCATGATACGGCGACAATCTTCCCTCTGGCAACCCTGAGTCAATCCTATAACTCTGCCCTCCTGACGACCGCTTTTGTGTCTTTTTTTTGTGACTTTAAGCAGCATCTCGGCGTATCACATAACGCCGTATCACTGATTAAAAACGAAGTTCATTTCTTGTGCCGCGGACCCAACGTTACCCTTACCCGTTCCTATAGAACCATTTTTTTTCATTAAAAATAAAAAGAGCAGATTCACAAACAGACAAATCAGAACTGTATTAATGCTGAAAATGCGTCTTTCCAGATTATATATTCCCTTTACCAGTACGGACCATTAATAATACCGAAAAAAGTCGTTTCCGAATATTGGTTTTATTACCACTTATGCGGAACACTTTTATTTGTTTACTATTTTCACTCTGTCAAGAGAGAAAAAAATCATCATCCCGTTTTGCATATCAGCGAGTACTTTGATTTGGTAATCCGACATTTGCAAAGAGAATGGTCCCTCTTCCTGTGCGTGCAGCCACATGTTAGAAAAGGTTTTCAATACATTATTATGATCTAACACATACATCGTGATTTCCAGACAATCGATCTTCATGACAAGGAATTACGTATTTATTTTCTTTCTCTATCAAAATATTTACAAAGTATATTGGCTTATGAAAGACCCAGCAAGGACACTATACACATGATCCTGAGAGAGACAACGCCACGAAAGATGATAACAACGATATCAAGAAGAAAACCCTCGCCAACCAATCAAAGAAATATTGTACTCAAGTATGGACCCCGTGACTATACCAGAAAACAGCGCCATAAAAAGAACAGTGAGGTCAGACGTTGTATGTCAACCCAACATTTGTATATTGCATAAGATACCTTCAGGGTCAGTGGAACTTATTCTCTTTTGAAAATTCTTGATCGCTTGAATCCCCTGGTTTAAGGTGGCTGCCCCTAGCCCAAGAATGTGCGGGCGTACTCTGGTCATATTACACCAAGATAAACGCACGCTCACCTCCCTCTGAACTCTCTTCTCTTTATTGCAAAACCTAAAATTTACATAATCAATCAAGCACTGTTATGTCATTTTCCGATAATATCATGAGAAGTTAATCTAAAAATATGATCCTACGAAAGACGCCCTGTAAACAAAGCAGACCCTCTACGCCTGGAAGGTCAAAAACTGAATAAACATTCAAAGAGACAGAAACATCATAATCTGCACCACCAACAGACTGAATAATCCGGCGCTTGCAGCAACACCACACTGACAAGCGTGTCCTTGGTCAGAGAAATCTGCGGTTACTTAACGCTGCCTGGCATCGAAATTTATAGAAAAAAGTTCCAGCATCAAGCCCTCAGACAGCCGCTCAAAGACCCCGTTATATCGACGCGCCATTTCCACTTCAATCCGGCGAAGAAGCCACGCGCGTGTCGCCATCTCCGGAAAGTTCCCGCCCCACGGGCGAGGCCTACGCCACACAGCCAAGGGCGACGCGAGCCCCACGGCCGTCGACGCCATGAGTTCCCCTTGAGGAATGCAGCGCATCGTGCAATTCCCGCAAATATCCTTGCAGCGGCCTCACAGGTGCGGTGGATGGAGATCCTTGGAGACAACACTCGCACATTTCCCGCCAAATTTTCCTTGATTCCCCGCCTGCATCGCCGCTGCCGCCATCCCTCTCCTACGCCGTTCCGTCGCACCGCCGCCTCGCAAGCCTCTGTCGGCGCTCTACGCCATCGTCTCACTTCCCTCATTGCACATCCTTCATGAAAATACCGCCTCCTGTGACCCACGTCAACCCTTAACTTGTCACATTTTGCCGTTTATTCCTCTTTCAAAAATGTTTAAAATCTCCACTCTGAACACCTTCTCCCCCCCCCCCGCCCTATCTCCCTTCAGAGCCAGCTTTAAAACCAGCTTCCTGTACCCACCCTACCCCCTCGCCCCCTCGCCCCCAGGCCTCCAGATCCCTCTCGCTCCCCCTCAACATCCAAGAGAGAGAGAGAGAGAGAGAGAGAGAGAGAGAGAGAGAGAGAGAGAGAGAGAGAGAGAGAGAGAGAGAGAGAGAGAGAGAGAGAGAGAGAGAGAGACCCCTCCTTCCTCCTACCTCCTCCTACTCCGCCCCAAGATCAATATAGTTTGCACAACAAAGTACAGGTCCCATACACGTTGCCTTCGACAGGTCTACTTCGCCCTTTCCTCCTCAAAAGAAAGAAATATATGGAAAACATTTGGCGTAGAATCCGAGAGAGAAATTCGCATTCAGAACATCATAAGCCACATTCTCCTAGTACAAGAAGTACACTCAAGAGAGAAAGATAGATAGAGAAAGAGAGAGAGAGAAAGAGAGAGAGAAAGAGAGAGAAAGAGAGAGAAAGAGAGAGAAAGAGAGAGAAAGAGAGAGAAAGAGAGAGAGAAAGAGAGATACGCCGCACGCACAAATAACGACCGCGCATCCAACGAAAGCCTTTTTCTCCCGCTCGAAGGTGTGGGGCTCATAACTGCTAACTTTCCAGGGAAGTTTTCCTTGACCGTCGGAAGCGGGACCTGTCATGGCAGCGCCGAGAAAGTTGCCAGAAATTCGCGATAGACGGACGATAGTGGTGGGATCAAAGGCATAAAAAATGGTGTGTGTGTGTGTGTGTGTGTGTGTGTGTGTGTGTGTGTGTGTGTGTGTGTGTGTGTGTGTGTGTGTGTGTGTGTGTGTGTGTAAGAGAGAGAGAGAAAGAGAGAGAGAGGGGGGGGGAGGCGGGTGAGGAATAAGGAGAGAAAGGAGGAAAAAGAAAGAAAGACGGGACACATGACAGAGAAAACAAACAAGGAGACTTATGCATCATGCAACATGAACCTAGAGAGAACGGCAACCCCGGTGGCAGCAGGGCGTGTTGAGGTAAATAATGAGAAATGTCCATAACGATTACGCGTCAGGGATAATTTGCACGGTGAGACGGGACACCCCATTCCACCTCATTACAGAATAGGGATTACTGTCAGAAGCACTTATTCCTTCAGCTGTGGATTTTAAGAAAGGGACAGACGTAAATACAGGCGAGGAAGAATACAGAGAAGTCGTGATTTCTTATCCCAAGGACTACAAATCGTCTGCCAGCCTGCTTCACTCTCGAGTCCCACTTAGCCTTTCGCAACAAACAGCTTCGGTACTCGCTAAAAGGAGTATTCGTAGTTGTTGTAGTAGTCGTAGTAGTAGTAGTAGTAGTAGTAGTAGAGAGAGAGAGAGAGAGAGAGAGAGAGAGAGAGAGAGAGAGAGAGAGAGAGAGAGAGAGAGAGAGAGAGAGAGAGAGAGGAGGAGGGGAGGGGGGTTCCATTAGATAAGCACCGGTACAGGCACTACCAACGCGTCCACCACCACCAGTGTGTCTTGCTATTATTCGACGACACAAAAACTGGTTCTCATCAACCTCTTGCCGGGTGGGGGTGGGGGAAGGACGATGGGATGGAGATTGGAGGTTGAGGGGGAGAGATGGGGGAGGGGAGGGATTAGGGTTGGATTTGGGGAACAGAGGAAGGAGGGGGAGGGAAGGGAAGGGGAGGGGAGGGGAGGGGAGGGGGGAACGAGAGGCTGCACCTGGCGCAATGAATGTCGTGAGCCAACACCCCGACCCGAGCTAAAGGGTTGGTGCAGCTTCGACACCCACTAAAGTTCCTCCTGCTAGGTACCGTCGGACGATGCTAAGCAGAGATGCAAAGGTGACACACATGGAGCGAGGAAAGAGCAAAGGAAGCGGGAGAAAGGGAAAGATGATCAGAAAGGAGTGAGAAGAGAGTAAGGAGGAGGAGGGAGAGACAAGAGGGAAGGATAGGAGAGAGAAGAACCAAATGATAAAAGAGCAGAGAGAGTACAAAAGCAGAGATTTATGGTACATGCCCGACACGTCAGATCAGAAAATAGTGTCCCTGGGCTATCAAAGGGGGCGTCTTACGTAACAGCCAGGATCATTGTATAATCTTTGTCCCTCCCTCTCTCATACTCTCTCGCTCCCTCTCGCCTTCTACCCTCCTTTTCCCTTTTTCTCTTTCTTTCTTTTTTAATTTTTCTTCTCCCCCCCTCCTCCCCTCTTCCATCTCCTCTTCATCACCTTTCTTCCTTCCTTCCTCCTTCCCCTCCCTCCCTACCCACACACGTACCCACACCTCTCCTCTCTTTTCTCTCCTGTCCTCTCTTCCTCCCTCCTTTCACCATTAATCAACCTCTCTCCCATCATCCACCCATCCTTCACTCTCTCCCTCCCTCCATCCCTTCCCTTTATCTCCTCCTCTACCCCTCAATCTATCCATCCCTCTCCTTCTCCTTCTCTTTCCCTCCTTTTTCTACCTCTGTTACCTTCCCTCGTTGTATATTCCGTTCTTTTCACTCCCATTTTGCCATCTCCTTCCCCGCCATCCACCGATCATCCAACGTCATCCATCCCCTCATCTCCCTGCAAGTCATCGTCTCCAACCCCCATACCCTACCCCCTATCCACCCCCCTCTCCGTGTAGCCCTTCCCCCCTTACCCAGGTCGAGCTCACGTGATCTAGAGAGGCATCCGAGTGCACGTGTGTGGGTTCGTTTGGGTGTGTGTACGTTTGTGTGTGTGTGTGTGTGTGTGTGTG
>BOPN01005166.1:62500-75000 GCA_017312705.2 Penaeus japonicus | reverse complement strand
GCGAGGAGGAGGAGGAGGGGGGGAGGGGGGGGGGGGTTAAGAGGCTGAGGAGGCGGTCTGCAAAGTCACCTCTCAATATCCACGACGAGAATATCCGCTTCCGCAAGGCGCGGATCCGACACATCTCCACGTAACGCGTCATACCGTCTCAGCCCTAGCATCACCTTAACCTACATTCTCCGCCTTCCCGCGCCCATCGACACAGTGACAGTCCATCGGCCGTTGTGCCCGGGGCGTGTTATTTCAATTCACTTCACTGAACACATCATTTCACTTCACTGTATGCAACATCGGATGCACGTCCCTATCGTGATAACAGATACTTGCAATTAGATATTCACCGATCAACAATTATTTCTTTCAGTCAGAGGACCCTTTTCCGAGACATGGTCGCTCCGGCCACCTTCCACACAGCTGGTCCTCCATAACACTAGAGACTGTTCATCTTGGCACAGCTGGCGCAGAGAGAGAGAGAGAGAGAGAGAGAGAGAGAGAGAGAGAGAGAGAGAGAGAGAGAGAGAGAGAGAGAGAGAGAGAGAGAGAAAATAAGGGAACAGTCAAGAAATAATAAATTCAAGAAAAAGAGAAAACGTGAATATATCAAGAAATAAAAATAAAAAAGAAAGAAACAGAGAAAGAGAGAGAGAGAGAGAGAGAGAGAGAGAGAGAGAGAGAGAGAGAGAGAGAGAGAGAGAGAGAGAGAGAGAGAGAGAGAGAGAGAGAAAGAGAGACTTTTTAAGTTTGACGAGTTTATTGAGACAAGTGATTACGTACATCTGAAAAGAATGAGGTAACTTAGGTTATCCTCACCTCAATGAGAGAGAGAGAGACGCAGAGAGAGAGAAAGAGATAAAAAGAAAGAGAAAGAGAGACAGAGAGAGAGGGGGGGGGATAAGATAGAGAGATAGAGAGATAGAGAGATAGAGAGATAGATAGTGAGAGAGAAGGGGAGATAGAGAGGAGATATATATATATATATATATATATATATATATATATATATATATATATAGATATATATATAGAGAGAGAGAGAGAGAGAGAGAGAGAGAGAGAGAGAGAGAGAGAGAGAGAGAGAGAGAGAGAGAGAGAGAGAGGGAGGAGAGAGGGAGAGAGGGAGAGAGGAGAGGAGAGAGAGAGAGAGAGAGAGAGAGAGAGAGAGAGAGAGAGAGAGAGAGAGAGAGAGAGAGAGAGAGAGAGAGAGAGAGAGAGAGAGAGAGAGAGAGAGAGAGAGAGAGAGAGAGAGAGAGAGAGAGAGGGAAAGAGAGAGAGAGAGAGAGGGAAAGAGAGAGAGAGAGAGGGAAAGAGAGAGAGAGAGAGAGAGAGAGAGAGAGAGAGAGAGAGAGAGAGAGAGAGAGAGAGAGAGAGAGAGAGAGAGAGAGAGAGAGAGAGAGAGAGAGAGAGAGAGAGAGAGAGAGAGAGGGAGGGAGAGAAAGAGAGAGATTGAGAGAGAGAGAGAGAGAGAGAGAGAGAGAGAGAGAGAGAGAGAGAGAGAGAGAGAGAGAGAGAGAGAGAGAGAGAGAGAGAGAGAGAAAAGAAAGAGAAAGAGAGAGAGAGAGAGAGAGAGAGAGAGAGAGAGAGAGAGAGAGAGAGAGAGAGAGAGAGAGAGAGAGAGAGAGAGAGAGAGAGAGAGAGAGAGGAGAGAGTCCTCAAGGTCGTGCTCTCCCTCTGTTCATCATTGACATGTTTATCTTGGAAGATTGCCACTTGCGGAACTCGGGTCTTAGCAGACATTAAGACCCCAAAGCCGCCCTGGATTTTACGGCGTTTTGCAAAAGCTGTTCATGTGATAGTTTCCCCCGGCCGAGTGCTAAGCAATGGGGAAAGCTAATAATGCCTCTAATTCTTTCTGTGATGCTTGAATGTGTTATCCGACTCGGGAAAACAAAGGAACGCGTGGGAGAGAAAACGCTTTTACAAATAGATTTTCGAGTGATTTGCGCCGCGTCAAAACACTAACTTTGAAGTTTACATTATAATTTGACAGCTAAATCGGATTGCAAGTAATCTTAAAGAAATATATGTCAATAACAATTGTTAGCATCAACAGCTGCTGAAGAGAAAAAGAAAACAAACACAAAATACTAACAATAAAAAACAACGTTGCCAAAATACAGAAAGGCAGAAAATAATCTCAACCTTGAACTTTCCTTCCGAAATATACTGGTCCTCGGTCGCGTGTCTCTGACCAAGATAGAAGCCAACACCACAGCATCTCTTGCTGTAACAGAGACAAGACCCCGAGATCAAGAGACGTTGATCCAGCCGCCTTACCTTACGCGCGGAAGGCAGCGATCACCTCCAACAAGTGCCAAAACCCAGGTGGCTATTACATCAGTAAGTATTTATTCATCCATCTATCTATCCATAAATATGGCCATAACAACCATAAATATATAATCTCCCCCTAAACCCCGGAAACGACAATACCACGAAACGAATTCTGAGTACCAGGCAACGGCAAGAGGACCGAGAAGCGGTGCGGTGGTGGCGCGATACCATCATCACATGATGGCATGCCGAGCCGCAGGAGCGCCTCCCGAGCCACAGCTGAAGGATCTGTGTGAGGACGACTCCGAACTCCGCTCCCACATTCGAGACACGACCATCATTAGAGGACGCGATTTTATATTCTCTTTCGTTTGCCTCCTTCATCTCAGTTCTCCTATTTCTTCTGCTTCTCCCTCTCCGTCCGTAAACTGTCCCCTCCCCCCCCCCTTGCCGACGCCCTACGCGCCACCAAGACCCCTCCCCCCCACATTCACCCCTGATGACCAGCTTCGGCCGCCCCCCAAAAGCACGAGAGAAGCAGCGCTCTCGTAAATGGCCCTTAAGAAAAGGCAACGAGCCGACACACACACAAACAGATGGCCACAGACACAGACATTGCACTCCCTTCTTTTTCTCGAAACACTTGACCACTTCCTTGGGACGATTCCAGGAAAGCCGTTTTCAGGCATTTGAACGCCGTCTGCTCCTCTTGCCGCCGCCGCCGCAATTATTCCCATATCTTGGCCGTTTATCTTTTTGGGATGTCGAGTCAAACCATGGTCTTAGAATTCCCACCAGGCTTTCCCTACCTCCCTGCCTGCCTGTTTCCCTGCTTGCTTGCCTATCTGCCACCATGCTGGCCCACTTATCTGCTCATACACCTACCTACTGGCTAATCTATGTCTGCTTGCTTGCTTGCTTGCCTATGTATGTATGTATGTATGTATGTATGTATGTATGTATGTATGTTTGCATGTATGTATCAACCCATCTTCCTGACTTCCACCCTCGCTTCCGAATCCTCGACCTCTACCCCCCTCATCTCCTTCCTTCCTTCCTACTCACGCAAAACCCACAGATCCTAGCCCCGCCTCCCCGAAAGCGTGAAGAAAAGAAAAAAAATCCTTCATATTCTCTCCTGAATATTTCTTGTAAGACGGTAAAATCGTCACGTCTTTGCCTTAACGTCTTGTCAGCGCAAGGGGCGTGCTCGCGGACTTGGGCTCTTCCTTGCACTTTTACGAAGCTTCTTACATTCTTTCTTTTCCGTCCGGGCGTCGCTGGAGTTAAAAAGGAGCTTTCCACAATTGCTTGCCATCAAACAATCTCTTTTTTTTCTTTATTTCTTTCTTTCTCTCTCCATACTGAATGCAATTTTAGAATAAGAAAAATGGCAACGTTATGGAATACCAGTATCAACACAAGAGGCGAGTCTAGAAAAAAAAATCTAAGCTGGAAATGTTTAGTGTTCGCTAGTAAGAGCGGTGCGCCCACATGGGTGCACAGTATGAACACAACCCGACCTGCTTTATCTCTTCTTGCCATCTCTCCTATCTCGTTTCTCGTCCTTTCCCGATAATGCGTCTTCCCCTTTTCCTTCCTTCTTTTCCCTTTCCCTCTTTTTTCTAGACCTTTCGACGCAGAGTCTCTTCTCTCCCATTCTCTCCACTCATTCCCTCCGCCGTCTCCTTGCAGTTCTATTTCTTCCTCTTTTCCCCGTCATGTGATTATACCCTTACAAGGAAAGGCTCTGTCGTGGAGAGTATAGGGCACTGGGGACTGGACGTCCCCTGTATATCAATGAGGGCGAGTCCTCTTTGGATGCATGTTGATGCGTTGCTACTGCTAGTAGGGCCATGCCACTATTACTTATCAAAACGCCTGCAATTAGGCGCTCTCCGTCAACGAAACGCCCGCAATTCGTCGGTGCTTCCGATCAACCGCTTCCTAAACATGGCTTTAACAAGTGGTTACTGTGGTGCATGAAGACGCCGTGTCGGCAGACTCCCTATCCCAATGTAACCACAACACTCGATGAACAGAGGTGTTTCTCAACAGATCAAAATGCCTTCTACAATGACCTAGACTTTCCAACAGCCAACCTCGAAGCTCTTTCAACTTCATGCATTCAAATCCGTGTTCATATGATGATGCATAGACAATAATTTCAAATATCACCTCGCCTAACGGAGATTTAGTCTATGCCCTTCTCTTGGTACATTACATGACTGTCCATTACAGAACTAACACTCAAGAAGCATTGCTTGACCTTAAAAGTCACTGTCACTTACTCTTCCGTTCCCCTCAAACTACAGCAGAACAGACACAGTAAGGGTAAAGGTGTTGGCCACTTTTGTAGTGTGATTGACGGGTTACTCATCTATTGATTGTCATCATACGATACAATATTCATCATCTATCATCATCATGTTTTAATACAAATTGCCTGATTGCCGCCATCATCATCACTCCCGATTATCCTGCAACACACTAAATCACGAGAATAAGACGTCTACCTAAGCTACCCGACGCTAATTTCAACCCAAGTAAAACAAAAAATAATAAAATAATAATAATAATAATTATTATTACTATTATTATTATCATTATTATTATTATTCGCATTTTACTTCTACGGGTCTTCAACATCCAAATAAAACGTCTACGAATCGCAAGAGCAAACAAGTCACAAAGGATCTATCTGACCGCAGGCAACGGGAGAAGGTTCGAGAGAAATGCACGGCGGCAGGCTGCAACTTTCTACTACACTGCAACATGCATTGCCCACCAGGTCGAGCCAGTCAAGAGAGCCACTACTACACCGAATTATGGCCGAGGGCTAATACCTTCATTTCATTTAACGGGGGCGTTCGCATCCAATTCTCATCATTAGAAAGCACGATTTAGTTGCACCTATTTCACAAACAGCCATTAATCCAAGTGGTAGGCTGTGCGGTTAACAGGCAAAGCTGTAACATTTGCCAGCTAAAAATGGGAAAAATGGGTTGGTTATATTCGTAAACCTTTTTAATCTTTCTTATCCGGCTTGGGCAAGTTTCAAAGCAATCACCATTGGTCAATACGACAAGCGTCAACCTACACCTATTTATATATTTCTTCCATTAATATAACTCCCACGGGTGAATATATACGGAGCATGTATTACCAACAGGCGGGTTGAAGAAATTCAGACCAGATATCTAACGAGGTAAGATATACTGAAGATACTAGTCTTGAAATAAGCCTTACACGTAAAGAAAACATACACCGAAATGAGAGAACGCTAACCTTTTAATCTCACAGACACACAGACACACAGACAGACACACACACACACACACACACACACACACACACACACACACACACACACACACACACACACACACACACACACACACACACATATTAGGTCACTTTCCCCCCTCTCATTCCCCCAGCTACCAAGAGGCTACAGAAGGCCTATCGCGGTTGAAGTGTATAGAGGAAGAGAACTTTCCAGAGAATATATATAATCTCATTTAAATTCTCTGGCACTAATAATTCCCACCAAATAAATAACTTTACACATGATGATGATGATGATGATGATGATGATGATAACAATGACAAATGGTAAACAATGCCAATGTTCAGTCAGCGAGGTGAAGTAACCGCTACGGGTCGACCGCCTTAGCCTCATCCCCAGAACACCTGCAAGCCGTGACGTCATGGGAGGTACCTTTTCGCATACCCAACTCCTTGCTGACGTCACTCTCTCCCAAGTGAAACTCGCTTCGAAGACCTCCAGCATCAAAGGGCAGAGTACCTGCACCGCCAAAGGATATGAGGAGCAAAGGCAGATGAGGGGAGGAGATGAAGAGAAATGAATGGAGGATTGGGAGGGAGATGGGGGGGGAGAAGGGAAAGAAGATGAGGGGAGGAGAGAAGGGAGGTGAGGGGAAAGGAAAGAAGGAAGGATAGGAGGTGAAGGGAGGAGTAGTAGGAGGAGGTGAGGGGAAGAGGGTAGGAAAATCGGGGGGAAAGATAAGAGAAGGGAGACGATGGAAAGGGAAGGAGGGGAAAGCAAGGGAAACAAAGAGGGCTGAAAAGGAGAAGTCGCCAAGAGCAGAAAAAATCCAAGGGAGAGGACACAGCGCGTCGACACCCGCCGAGCCCTACAGAGGAAGCATGAAAGGAAGGAAAAGGAAGGAAGGAATAGGAGGGAAGATAGGACGTCGGGAGCGAAAGGCAACTGGGAGAAAGGGCACAAAGGAGACAAAAAGGCTTCCACGAGCGCCCTACCCGATTCAGACGGTGGTCAGGGCGGGTGAGGTCGGGGGTAGGGGGGGGGGGTAGTAAAAATCGGGTCAGAGATATGCTGGTCCCAGACAGACGACCGCTGTAAGGCAGACGCAGAATGAATGGAACGCCACAAGATTGCCAGCTGGTTCTGCAACTAAGCGAGTTAATAAAGGCTAAAACAGAAGAAGAAAAAGATGCTTCTCAATCCACCCAGGGGAAGGTCAGGAAGAGTCTGGCCAGTGAAAGTAAACAATAAAGCAATCATTATATAACATTGTTCAGGTCACTACCAAAGATCTTCGAGGCATGCATTTCCCGGATGAAAACACCAATAAACATGAAACAGAAAGAAAACAGCACACCTTCCACAGCAGCAGCAATAAAAGCCACATCATCATCTATCTTTGCACTCCCCTCTGAACCGATACCAAATTCTCAAAACACGTGCCATTTTTCGAAGATTTATCCGGCACTACAATAACAGCAGTAAGACTAGCCGCTGCATTCCTTTCTCCTCGACTTCTTGCCCCTCCACTCCTTTATCTCTCACTCTCTCTTTCTCTTTTTCTCTCTCGTTCTCTCTCTCTCTTTCTCTTTCCCTCTCGTTCTCTCTCTCTCTTTCTCTTTCCCTCTCGTTCTCTCTCTCTCTCTTTCTCTTTCTCTTTCTCTCTCGTTCTCTCTCTCGCTTTCTCTTTCCCTCTAGTTCTCTCTCTCTCTCTTTCTCTCTCTCTCTCTCTCTCTCTCTCTCTCTCTCTCTCTCTCTCTCTCTCTCTCTCTCTCTCTCTCTCTCTCTCTCTCTTTCTTTCTCTCTCTCTCTCTTTCTCTTTCTTTTTCTCTCTCTCTTTCTCTTTCTCTTTCTCTCTTTCTCTTTCTTTTTCTCTCTCTTTCTCTTTCTCTTTCTCTTTCTCTTTCTCTTTCTCTTTCTCTCTCTTTCTCTTTCTCTTTCTCTTTCTCTTTCTTTCTCTTTCTCTCTCTTTTTCTCCCTATTCATTTTTCTCACAGTCTCCTAAACAATGTATGTTTTCCTTCAATGTTTACATATGCGTCACTATTACTCTGTTTCTACATCTCATTTCCATCAATAATTCCACCCCTTTCCATTTACCTTTTCTCCCTCCCTTTCCTCCTTGACCTCCCCCACCCTCACTCTCTCTTTTCCTTACTTTTTTGCTTCCTCCTTTTACACATTCACCCCGTTCTATCCGCGAAGGAACCGCCGCATCACAAGTAAGACTCGTCCCTGAACGCACGAGCTCGTAGAACGCCCGTCGGGAACTCCCCCAAAGGTAAACAAACAGTTGGAACAGGAAGGGAATGGCTGATGGCGACCGGGGCGAAGTAGCGACACAAAGGCATGTCTTAGCGTGCTTAAACGTTAGGGGATTGTTCCAAGTCCGTGTTTGACCCCGTTCAGTGGTGGCGGGTTGGTAGGAGGTGTTCCTAGACCTTTTATTATTTACCATTATTATCATCATCTTTACCATTACCATTGTCATTATCATTATCATCATCATTATCACTATCACCATCTTACTAATGGTTTGAGATTAGGTTTAGGTTGCGTGATAGGCGCTGAGAGTGACTAAGTGCAACTACGCAGGCGAAAGTAAACACCCACATGCGTTCAAATGCCAGACTGCTATGATTTGTCATGGACGACTAAGAATTTGCAGTGCTGGCTTCATTCGGGGTCACATGCAAGCGCCCATGAACTCCAGTCCCACTCCCGTGCATCTACTGAATAGTACAAGTGCATGAACAAAGGAAAAGGATATATACAGAGATACCTTGCCTTCGTAACCTGGATTGATTCAGCGGGATATATATATATATATATATATATATATATATATATATATATATATATATATATATACACACACACATATATATATATATTTTTTTTATCAAGTGATTAAATACATAAGATACATAATAATATCATGCTAAATACATCATGCCTTCACCCGGTTGAACAAACAAACAGAGAATCACGTGCACGAGAACGGTGATCTCATGCGCCCATCAAGTAATCAAGCCATCAGCTTTACCCTTCCCCATTCACTGTGTACCCCATCCCCCTCTCTCCTCCCCCAGTCCCTAACGCTCTTCAAGCCATATCATAACCTCCCCAATTCGCTTTACAGCAACACTTCCCTCTCTTCATTTCTTATTACCCCCCCCCCCTCTCCCAGAAAGAAACCCCCTTGGCTACCAACACAACTTAACCCTTCCTTCCTATCCAGTGCCATCACAATCACCTCTCATTCTCTCTCTCTCTCTCTCTCTCTCTCTCTCTCTCTCTCTCTCTCTCTCTCTCTCTCTCCCTCTCTCTCTCTTTCGCTCTCTCTGCCTCGGTCGTCCTCTTTCTCTCTCGGTCTTACTCTTTTTTTCTCTTTCTCTCGGTCCTTCTCTCTCCCTCCTTCCCTCCCTCTCTTTCGCTCTCTCTGTCTCTCTCCTTCCTTCGCTTTCGCCCTTCCATCATTCCAGCCTCTCCTCTCCTACAATCGCGGTCCACCCACCATGAACACAAGGCAGCATGTACCCTCCTCCCCCCCACCCACCCTAGACAACCTCCTCCCCCCTCCATGTCCCTCACCCTATACCACGACTCGTTTCATTTCGCTTTGACCTTGTTTAGTGGAACCTGTATAAAATAGGAAAAAATGATGCCTCAATAAACGAATTTCATTAACGTTCAAGCTTTGGTCTTTGGAGATAATATCATAACGAGAGGTGGGGTGAAGAGGAATGGGAAGAGGTGGGGGAGGAGGGGTGGAGAAGGAGGAGAAGGGGAGAAGGAAGAAGGGATAAGGGAGGAGAGAAGGGGCAGGGGAAGGGGAAGGGGAAAGGGAAGGGGAAGGGGAAGGGGAAGGGAAGGGGAAGGGGGGAGAAGTGAAGAGGAAGGGGAAGGGAAGGGGAAAGGAAGGGGAAGGGAAGGAAGAAGAGGAAGGGGAAGAGAGAGAGAGGAAGAAGGAAGAGAAGGAGGAAGAAGGAAGGAAGGGAAAGGGCAGGAGAAGGGAATAAGTAGAAGAAGGAGAAGAAGGAAAAAAATAAGAAGAATAAGAAGGAAAAATAAAGAAAATAAATAAACAAAGAAAAATAGATAATGATAACAATAACAATAACAATAACAATAACAATAAAAAAGAAAATAATAATAATAATGAGATAAATAAGACGGAGGAGGAAGGCGGTCCCTCCTTCAGCAGCGAATGCGAGCGGCCGACGACACCCGGTGTGGTCATCAGTTATCGACCACAGAGAAGACAAGTCAGCTGAGGCTAAGCCTTCCCCCTCTTCTTGCATGCTCCGGCTTAACACCTCGTCTAAACATCCTTTTCGCTTGCTCGTTCTTCTTCTTGTTGATGCTTCTACTGCTCTTGTTTTTTGTAGATGTTGATGTTATGTTGTTTTCGTACTTGATGTTCCTGTTGCTGCTGCTCCTCTTCTTAGCTGTTGTTCTTGTTCAACGCAAAACAATCTATTTTGCCGCAGCACCACCAACAACCATTTCCCTTTTTTTTCCATTCCTTCTTTCTTCCCTTCTCCTTACCTCCTTCTTTCTATCTTCCCTTCTACTTACCTCCTTCTTTCTTTCTTTTTCTTTCCTTCCTTCCTCCCTCCCTCCTTCCCTCCTTTCTTTCTTTCTTTCTTTCTTCCTTCCTTCCTTCCTTCCTTCCTTCCTTCCTTCCTTCCTTCCTTCCTTCCTTCCTTCCTTCCTTCCTTCCTTCCTTCCTTCCTTCCTTCCTTCCTTCCTTCCCTCCCTCCCTCCCTCCCTCCCTCCCTCCCTCCCTCCCTCCCTCCCTCCCTCCTTCCTCCTTCCTTCTTTCCTTCTCTCTTAATCCCTCCCTCCCTTCCTTTATCCTTCCTCCCTTTATCCCTCCCTCTTCCTGACCTAGTTTTCGCTCCAGGTAAATGATAATCAAATCACACTTCACGTCGATCATGAACTTCGCCCACCGTGCACCAAGACCTGACTGTGCATGACGGGCCAACAGCCAGGGATTCTAAAACGAAGACAACTAATGTAAACAAACGGTCCGAAGAGAGGGGACAATTAGATACATAGATGTGTGTGTGTATATATATATATATATATATATATATATATATATATATATATATATATATATATATATATATATATGTATGTATATATATATATATATATATATATTTATATATATTTATATATATATATATATGTATATATATATATATATATATATATATATATATATATATATATTTATATATATTTATATATATATATATATATATATATATATATATATATATATATATATATATATATATAGAGAGAGAGAGAGAGAGAGAGAGAGAGAGAGAGAGAGAGAGAGAGAGAGAGAGAGAGAGGAGACAAGCTTGTGTACAGCAAGTATATTGTAAAAGTGTGGGTTACATATGTACATATACTAATAACAATTGAGATTAATGCATAGCTAGACTGACATAGGTGTATATATTTGCAGCGCGCGCGCGTTTGTAAACAGAGACATATCTAAGAATAAAACACGAAGTAGGAGTTTAACCTAAGTTAAAAATAGCAACATGAGTAGACAATGAGCGAAGTGGAAACAGTGAGATAGTCAGAGATAGAGCGAACTACAATCATCGAACACCAACTCGGTCCTCAATACCACAGCCATAGCAACACTCGGATCACCAGTCTGTTTTTACGAGTTCCCGACGCGCGCAGACACACACACACACACACACACACACACACACACACACACACACACACACAGAGACTGTGTGAAGAAAAAGAAGAAGAAACAAGAAGAAAAAGAAGAAGAAGAAGAAACAGAAGAAGAAGAAGAAGAACAGAAGAAGAAGAAGAAGAACAGAAGAAGAAGAAGAAACAGAAGAAGAAGAAGAAGAAGAAGAAGAAGAAGAAGAAGAAGAAGAAGAAGAAGAAGAAGAAGAAGAAGAAGAAGAAGAAGAAGAAGAAGAAGAAGAAGAAAAGAAGAAAAGAAGAAAAGAAGAAAAGAAGAAAAGAAGAAAAGAAGAAAAGAAGAAGAAGAAGAAGAAGAAGAAGAAGAAGAAGAAGAGAAGAAGAAAAGAAGAAAAAGAAGGAAAATAAAAATAAAAATAAAAATAAAAATAAAAATAAAAAATAAAAATAAAAAGAAGAAGAAGAGGAACTAAAGAGAACAGTTAGACACAGAGCAAAGGAAGGTTGACGGTAACTGGAGTAGTCCTGCGAAGACCGTCACATGACCGGTTCCAACTGTACGGTGCAGGTAGCTGATGCTTTGGGGAAAACAGGAGGAGAGTGTACTAGTAAGAACGAAAATGCGTCCGACACGATGGACATTAGAAGAAAAACCGAAAGAGAAAATAGGAAAATCAAGAAAAGAAAAATGACTGGGATAAGCAGTGTGGGTGAGCAGGCCAGAAAAGTTCGTCCGAGACACTTTAGCCATATAATGAGGAGAGAGGAGAAACGAGCCAGAGGGAGGCTGGAAAGATGATCGGGTGGAGGGAAGTTGTGTCTGCATACAAGTAAACATGTATCTTCGTATGTAGCCTTGTATGGATCTTTGCAAGTACATACATATGTATGTTTGAATGTAACATTTATGTACGGAAATTTGCACAAATCCACGTCTGTACTATAAGCATATGTATCATTATGTATGTAAGCACATGCGCTTACATGCTGCATCGCATGGCCCGTGCATATGTAAGTTCGGATGATGGCTTCTCAACGATAACCTTCACTCTCGAGAGAAAGTTGCGTTACCTTGAAGGTGAAACATGGCATCACCCCCTTGTCTTGACTCCATTTCCATATACCTGGATAGATTTTTCACCTCCTGTTCAAGCGCGTAGAAATGAGTGAACGTAATAAAACAGTATACAAAAATACTGAATAAGTAAATCTACAAAATGCTCGATTAACTGAACGATTGGAG
>BOPN01005166.1:42500-47500 GCA_017312705.2 Penaeus japonicus | reverse complement strand
AGAGAGAGAGAGAGAGAGAGAGAGAGAGAGAGAGAGAGAGAGAGAGAGAGAGAGAGAGAGAGAGAGAGCACCTTTTACATTTTCCGTGGGAAGATAGTTCAGTAAAATGTATGGTCCTAGTGATGTTACTGTAAGTGCGGTTAAGCGTGACTGTGTGCACTAATACGGGTGCGCGTAAATATATCGAATCTAACACATCTACATCCCACCAAAACTTTTAAAAACGTGAAGCACTCACGTGCAATACCACGTTTAAACAAAGGTTTAACAAAATAATGTAGGGAAACAAACAGCCCGCTGCAAGTGGAGAGAAAACGTTGGCAATTCCTCTAGCCACGCTGAAGAAGTTCCTTTTAAACCGCGGTTGTCAGCTCTTCCCATAACAGCGAGGGGAGAGGGAGGTGGGTGAGGGGGCGCCGCCACCTGGTAACATGCAGTAATTATAGCCCGAGCAAATAACCGCATGCCTGGCAACCGGTATCCTCCTCCTCCTCCTCCTCCCTCTCCACCTCCCTCTCCCTCTTCCTCTCCCTCTCCATCTCCACCTCCACCTCCATCTCCCTCTCCCTCTCCCTCTCCCTCTCCATCTCCATCTGCACCTCCTCCGTTAAGAATTCTCTTCGTTGCTACTCTCTATCTGTCTGTCTTCCTCTATCTCTATCTCTTTAACAGTCTTTTTCTTTTTCTTCCATTTTCTCTATCTGTCTTTCTTTCTCTTTCTCTTTCTTTCTCTCTCAATCTCCCCTTTCTCCCTTGACAGGCCAGACAGAAATCCCTTGGATGTTTTCGCGATGTCATGAGCCCTTGTATCCTGCCACCCTGCCAAAGATTTCTCCCGTCCATCTCGCCCTTTGATTCCCTCCTTATCGTGGCTACTCTCCCCCTCCTCTCCCTCACCTTCACCTGCTCTTCTTTCCTTTCCTTTCCTTCCATCCCTCTACTCTGGGTTTGTCTCATCTCTTCTCTTATTTCCCTTTCCTTCCACTTTTCTCCCCTCCGCTTTTCTTCCTTTCCATCCCATCCCATCCCATCCCATCCCATCCCATCCCATCCTATCCTACCCCCTTCCCTTTCCTCCTCACTTCCCACCGTCTTGCTGAACGACTATTATTGGTCTAAAAAGTGTTATCGGTGGCGCGCAATCGCTGTAAATCCGCAATGTCACTGCAACACCGCAGATCAATCCGCCCCACAAGACCCAATAAAACGTCATGATGTCAGCTGAGTAAGCCTGAGCCTATCCAAGAAAGACATCAGGGATGTCACCTCCTTGACAGCAGACGTAGCCGATCTGCTGTGACAAAAATGTGCCCTGGAAGAATACTTACCCTTTTCAAAAGTATTATTCCACCGCCGACTCTCAAAATGCCAACTCACCTGAAAGAGAGAAAAAATACATAAATAATTATGGACACAAAAAAGTGCGTTTACTGCAAAAAAAAAAAAAATATCTGCTATCCAACGTGCTGACTGAGAAACAAGACTTTAAACAGAAGTTTTGTTTTGTTCCAAACAAAGAATTATTTGTATCACTGCATGCCTTACCAATGACTAATCGCGCTTGTTCAGATTTATACGTTAAGCCATACTTTAATATTTTGGATAAATCTGCAGACTCATGTTAAACACGGTAACACTTGTTTGCTTATTAAAAATGCACCATCAAGTAATGCAATCACGGCAGCAGCAGAAGAATGCATTCTCTAGACCCTGCAATATTCCTCTGTCTCCGCGTGTAGAACCAGTTCATTGGGGACACAGAGCAAACAAGCAAGTAAGAGCATCGTAAGATCAAACAACATAAGATTTCAGAACTATTAAAATTATGGCCAGTCCTGGCCGTAAAAGAGGCCGTGCCAGAGGTAGTTGTGCAGGATGCCGCGGGGGGGCAGCACTCACCACACACCGCCACCTTACAGCTGACATCATCCAATACCGACTTGCTTGGGAACTTTCCATTCAGTACATCAACGCAACATCTCGGAATTTACATATTCACTCAAAAAGAATGAAATCCCCACGTCATTTCTTATTCACGGGCTGCCAGTCCTCATTCGGCAAAATCGACTAAACCCATTAATAGATACGTAAGGCAGCCAATCAAATAGCAATTCAGTCACTGAAAATATTGATGTTCCACCCCAAACCCCGTCCCAGAGCGCCCCTTCCTTCGCACACAACGCAGCAGCTCCACCACGCGTACACACGGGGTCGGTCACAATATACTACGAATTGACAATCATGGGCGTTAATGAGTCTCCTAATAACGACATCACAACAATGATTCAACGCGCATGACTCAACGGCAAATTGACTGACAACTTATACAACGCCAATGAGATGGTGACGCAGAGGCTTTGCATCTGTGCATAACGAAGTGTGTCAGCCTCTATGGGAGGTGACACATCCCCTATCGCCTCTTCTTTTCTTTTCCTTTTCCATTGTCCTTCTCTTCCTCTCTCCTTCCTTTATTTTTGTTTTCCATTCTCCTTTTCTTTCTCTTCCTACTTCTCCACATCACCATTTTCATCTTCGTTCCGCCGCCATCATCATTACCATTCCCATTATCACCATCACATTCGTTTTCCTTTATTTATCTACATCCAAAATCATCCCCCTCATGTTTGTTGCTGAACCGGAATGTCAGTGGTATGCTGCAAGCGACTTTATATCCAAAACGGCCCGGTCAGTATTATCTCCTAGTATCGGAGTTGCTGTATATTAATCGCTTTTTGTCCTTAAAAAATACAAATGATAGAAATAATCACGCCTCAAATAATAATGCTGTTGTCATCAATATACTTGCATTAATTGACATCTTTATTATAGATAATGCCTGAATATCAATGGTGCCACTAATAAATACTCTTTCAAGTGGGCGTGGGAGGGTAGCTCGACTGATACTGCTGTTAACGATCAGGAAATTGATAAAAAAAAAAAAAAAAAAATAGAATAAAGATAAAATGCAGTATTATCAATTAACCCGGGGATGTTGCACTGCTAGCGACGGAGCTAGTAGGGTCAGGATGGATAGTGTCATATGACCTGTTGAGTTATGCAACCAACTGTTGCTACTTGCAAATCGACAATTATCTCAAGTTACTTTGCCTCAGAAGTCTTCAGAGTTACATGACTTTGCAGTTTGATTTTTCCCCTTGCGTTCTCTCGGCGATATATCCGACCTCCTAGAAAAACAGAACTTGCAAGATTTGACGTATTATCCTCCTCCACTTAGCGTTCCCTCTTCGACTTTATGAGCTACAGCTAGCGATGACCCCCCCCCTCCCCCTGTATTCCATACACATAACCTGAAGCTGAATTAGGTTTAAATTGATCATCTACCAATTTTCCCTTCTTCCTGTTTGTTTGTTTTTCGCCTCTTTTCCTTCTCCTTCCCTTCCCTCTCTTTTCTCCTTATTTCTTTGCTTTCCTTTCCTTTCTCACTCTTTCTCTTTCTTTTTTTCAATCTTCTTCTACCATTTAATTTCCTTTCCTTGTTCCTCGCCGTTCCTATTCTTTCTCTTTCTTCTCACTCCAACCTCTTCCTTTCCCCTTTCTTCTTCCTCCACAACGCGCTCTCTATTCTCTCCACTCTTTCTCCATCTTTTTTCTTCTTCTCTTTTTCCTTCTTTTTCTTCTACTTTTCCTTCTTCTCCTCCTTTTCCTTCTTCTTCTTCTCCTTTTCCTTCTTCTTCTTCTCCTTTTCCTTCTTCCTCACCCTCCTCTCCCTTTTCTTATTCTTCTTCCTCCTCCTAATCTTTCTCTTTGCACCCCCCCCCCCTATTCTTCCTTCTTCCCCCTCTCCCCCCCACTATCGTTCCCTCCAAGCCGAGAAAGTAGTCAAAGTCAAGAGGGTCACGGCCCTGGCAAGGCATTCTGGTCTTCGTAGCGCAAACAAATTGAGATCATAATAGCTTGTCAAGAGTGCCGGCGGATTGCGACATCAAAGTTGGGATGCCGCTGGGCTTTGGCGTGACGTCATGACCCTCAGCACATGTTGATCGGAGGGGAATGGGAAGGGGGGGGGGGAGGAGAAGAGGAAAAAGAAGAGGAGAGGGTGAGAGACGAGAAGGGAAAGGGGATAAGGGAATGGAGAGGGAGGGGGGATAGGGGATGAGAAGTAGGGAAAACGAGGAAAGAGGAAACAGGGAAGAGAGGAGGAGAGGGGAAAGGGAGGTAGAAGGAGAAGAGGGAGGAGAAATGTCAGAAAGGGTAGGAGGAGGAGGAACAAGGAGGAGGAGCAGGAGAAGAGGGGGAGGTGGAGGTGGAGAGGTAGTGGTGGAGGTGGAGGTGGAGGAGGTGCAGGAGGAGGGGGGGGGGAATGGCACGGGCTTGGAAGTTTGAGTCGACACGTGCATAACCCGAAAGGCATCCAAAGGCATCCTACCCATTACCCAGGATACAAAGGATAGCCAATCCCCATGCCCCGCACCAACCACCTTCCTTTAGCACTCTTAATCCTTGCACTAGACTATCCACTGATACACCGTAAAGCCACAACAGATTCCTCCCGTTGTAGTGAGCCCATGCCCTTTTTCCAAGACGTAGACTCCACGAGTCCTCAACCCTAAACCCTGACACATAACCTCAGGCACCCTAGTCTCAGTTCAGCCCATGATCCCTGCCACCCCCACCCAAGTTCCCCACCCAAATCCTCCTCCCCTCCCCTCCCTTCCCCTTCCCCCTTTTACTTTACCCTATCCCCCCGCCCACCCCCTTTCAGCTCTTCCTGTTGCCCTTGCCAACACGCGCAACACAACTCCAAACCTTCCGCCGACTGCCGCGAAACAGCTTCGAAGGTTCATTTGCCTCCCTCCGCTGGCCCGACAGACGTGCGGGGGCTCCGGCAGACAGGGCCACGGCTCAGCGCAGCGACGGCCTTAACGAAGACCTATCTACCGGGTATGCGAGGCTTATAGGACAGTCGGCCCATTCATACCGACGGCGGAAGCGATTCTCAGCGATATCCGCTGATGAGGTTCAAGTTTAGCGACAGGCAA
>BOPN01005166.1:30000-32500 GCA_017312705.2 Penaeus japonicus | reverse complement strand
AGAGAGAGAGAGAGAGAGAGAGAGAGAGAGAGAGAGAGAGAGAGAGAGAGAGAGAGAGAGAGAGAGAGAGAGAGAGAGAGCGATTGGTGGCAAGCATATGGATGTGCAAGTGTAAAGCGATATATCTTCACACAGGCTCTGCGACGTAGCTAAGCCTCGAAGAAAGGTCACCCTGGGAAGGAGGCGTCAACACATGCTCTGGTACTGCCAGCTTTAACGTTGGCGGGGACAAAAGACCTCTTCCCGGCGTCCCTCACTTCCACGGAGGAAGAGGGACCTTCTGCGACCCATTCTGCGAGAGTGAGCGGAGGAAAGGAGAGGAGAGGGAGGCAGGTAGACCCAGCGGAGTGATCCACTCTCCCCCTTCCTTTTCTAATACCCTCTTCTTCTTTGTCGCATCAAGATGCTCCCTCGAGACCCACAAAATCTAAGGCGAACATGGATCAGAGAAAAAAAAACATATCTGCACCGCGGTCAAGATTGCGAATGCCAACAACAACCACTACTAGCGAGAAAGGAAGAGTGACAACAATGATTACCGGTACAAAAAACAACAACACAACAGTGAGCGAGAAGCAACAGGAGCAGCTAAACAACAGGGGGCGACGTGAGACAACAAACAGGTCTGGCCTCGGTCTGCTAAGAGGAACCGGTGCTGGTGACATTTGAGAGGACGGTGCTAAAAAATGATGACAGGGCCTCGTCGTCGGGTGGATGGCTGTGTGTGTGTGGGGGGGGGGGGGGGGGGGGGGGGGGGGGGGGGGGCGTACCTACGGGAGGCACACGAAGTCACATGGAGGACAATATGTGTCAACTGCGGGAATGTGTCGCAGGTGGTGGAAGGGAACCATAGCAAGAGGAAAGAAATGTCAGGTAGAGTGCGTGGTGAAGCGACACTGAGGGACAAGTCTTCGCGGGAGAGACAAAGGAGTCCCGTGCACGTCAGATCTAGGACGTAACGAAGGAAAAGCTTGAATCAAGTGAACGAAAAAAAATCGTGATACATAAGAGTAAACGCAACGCCTTCGTCACTCATCTAGTCCTAAAAGCACATTCCTTAATCCGGTCATTCTATTAGAACTAGAAAAGGGGGGAGACAAGTTCTCTTTGAATTCATAATCCTAGAATCAGAAAAAATAGAACACGTCGATCAGGATATTTGTGCTTGCCTCTCGCCATAACAAACGAAATTACCGATAAGACAACGTTCATTCTTATACGGTCCATCTCCGTATAAGGCATCGCTGAAAAAAACCTTCCTCAGATATTGCCATCTGATAATCCGATCAGGATGATGACAAAGGATCAGATGCTAAAAAGGCCAGTTTTTGCCCAAGTCCTCACACGGGACGGGATTTCCCCTTCGTGCGCCAAGAGAGTCGTCATGCGGCTTTCGCAATACTTATAAAAAAAAGGGTAATGAAAAAGCTTGTGCCGAAAATAGATATATTACTGCATATTATCCTCCTTCAGCACCAACATGTCTCGCTCTCCCCATCTAATTCCTCAGCATATGTTGCTCACATATGTCGTTTAGCCACTTGCTCGTAAGCATTACTCACTCAACGTTAACACGCCACCAACTATTGCTTGAGACGGCAGCTCTCGACCACTGCTCGCTCAAGTGGCACTCCATTACGTAGGGGAGGGGATGGGGGGATCGAACCCACCGCCGATCTCAAAATTTACAAAGCATTCAGCGGGCGATTAGTGAAAAGTCTTCAAAACAGAAGCGCTGGCAACGAGCGTGAGCGAGTGCTACAAGTGTCTAAAAACTGCTTACGGCAAGTGCCATCTCCCCCACCCCCCCAAAAAGAACACCTGCGCAGTTCTACATACTGCCAAACCTTCGAAGAACTGGTTTCTTTTCTTTTTTTCTTATTATAGCCACAGCAAACAGTACTACGAGCATTGACAATATACATTAACCTAATGAAATAATACAGATAACTCTCTTTCTGGGGACAGTGGGTTGCACTGGGCAGCAAATAGACAAACTGAGAAGGTTTGAAGATATCGACATTTTCTAAATTTAACCAAAGACCGCATCCAGCACCGGCCGCCCATATCCTTCTAACCACCGCAGGATACGTGAGACGCAATAGGTGTACATGGAAGAACCCAGTAGGACTCCTGCAACGCGTTGGAGTAAAAGCTTGTGGCTTTTACTTCCCGCCAATGCCTGCTAGATTGGCAAGCGGAACAGGTCATGCCACCTACACATCCTTGCCACGCGGACATGCACGTGACTGCACTTCCACCTTTACCTGTCATGCATCTGGCCACAGGCATTGTCAGAATGAGTAATCAAGTTCTAACAGATCCACACATTTTTTTTTTGCTTCAAATATCTAAAATATACGAGAATAGTGCAAAACAACGAAGTAGATCGAAATTCAATAACATTGAATAAGATTAAAAGGAAACCCATTTTTCCGAAGCCCCTTTGCAGTCTCTGCGTGACGCGTGGCCATCATACTCCTCCCGCTGCTATTTATTA
>BOPN01005166.1:22500-25000 GCA_017312705.2 Penaeus japonicus | reverse complement strand
ATAATGATGCAATGTTACTTTTATATACGAGTCGGTGTGGAATGTTCTAGCACAAGAAGTCTCAACCTAGGGTATGTAGGAAGTTTTCTAGGGGGAACTTAGATGCGTGACGAAAAATTACCTCTGCTTGATAATGTACTTATAATTTCGACCATTTGATAATATCCATTACAACAACATTGGATATTGACTGGGAATATAAATATATCACCATTCTATATTCGGTGTCAGATTAATGGGGCACAGGTAGACTGCCGTACAACTCTGGGCTACTAAAGGGAAAACGGCCCCAAACAATTAATAACGAAAATATGTCTTACTTTGGGTAGTGAGCCTTTCCATTTCATCTTTTTATTACATGACGATCGATCAAATTAAAATATCTTTGGAATATAAATCTATCTATTAGCCTAGACAGATAAAGACACAAAGACTGCCAAAGAGAAAAAAAAAGATATGCACGCACGCGCACATATGTGTGTCTGTGTAATTGTATGTATGTATGTATGTCCGTATGTGTGTAATATATATATAATATATATATAATATATATAATATATATAATATATATATATTTTTTTTAATCTGTATATGTACAAATGTATATAAGTATGTATGCTTATATGTTTATATAATTATATGTATACGTATATACATATCACAGACACACACACAGACACACAAACAGACACAGACACAGACACACACAATACAATGCAATACAATACAGAACTCACAATACCAAGGTTTTCCCAAGCCAGCCACACAAAAGCTGGTGGAAAACTCCCTCCCTTCTCCCAACACGCGATCACTGCTCTCTCCCTCGCGCCAGCCAAGGCCTCCTCACCCTCGCTCGGGACCCCAGAACGCACGCAAAAACGCACACCATCGACGCACTCCGGAAATGGGTCAAGGCCGGACCGCGTTTGGGTACGGTTGGAGGCGACAGACACACGAGATACAACGGAAGGAAGCAAGGAAGCGGGGAACGGGTAGAAGAGGAAGGAGGAAGGAGGAAGAGGGGGAGGGGAGGGGAGGGCAGGAAACACGGTTTGGAGCAACTTAGGCACTTTCCACGAATGTGATCCGAAAGCAAGCCCCGAGAAACGTGACAATGAAGGAAGGTTGCAGAGCTGAAAGAAAACGTAAAATGAAAATCAAAGAGCCGAAAGACCCTCAGCTTCCAAGGCTGTTCCCGGGGCTTCGAAGGCCCGCTCGGCGACTTGAGACACGGACGAAGGTCTTTTACAAGTACACCGGAGGTACACGACTGGCGACAGGTGCCACACAGGAGTATCAGGTAACTTGTAATTCAGCCCCAAGTAGGTGTTCAGGTTCCACCTCCTAAACCCCTAAGCCGAGCCGCAGCTCTGCGGGTTCCACTGAACATGGTTCCACGCCCTCGTACTAACCGGCCTGTAACTAAGGGAACACGGAGCACTTTCGGTTTGTCGCACCTGCACCGAAACCCAAGACAAGATCGTTTAGGGTTAAGAGGGCGAGTCTGTTTATAAAGAAATAACGGCGACCCTATCACCTTCAACGAATGGAGAGCAAGGGATGTGGGAGGGGGGTGAAAGTGTTAAAGTCTGTATCTGAGGGCGTTGTGTCACTATTATGATAAATGTCTACCTGACCTTACAACAACACTGTAACGATTAAGATTGCCTCGTTAAAAAAAAATATGGAAATAAGTATAACCGAAACCCGACGTAATTAATATCGACAAACTATCCATGATAGGTCCAATAAACAAAAGGCCCAATCGAAGAATATCATCAATCATAAAACAAAAACCAGCAGCACACTCCGCAACTCATTCAAATAACTGGGCCGGCACCTCCCTTTACTAGCGATCTAACAAGTACAAGCACAACAGCCCCTCCATCCTACTCATCGGCGAGCAAGCATATCTCTAACCTTCGTTGCACACTTGCTACCGCCGACAGGTGTGCGTTCGTGTGTGGACGTGGCAGTCAGCCGTCGCTCGCCCTATCAAACCTTCCGTGTCGCATCCTGATCCATTCCAAAAGGAGTGTGGAGGGGCAAGGCATGTTATTCGTCTTTTAACAAGGTTTATCAGGTAGAGTCCTGAAATAGCACTAAGAGGAGTGGGTGTTAATTAAGGTGTGCCCCCCCCTCCCTCCCTCCCTCCCTCCCTCCCTCTCTCTCTCTCTCTCTCTCTCTCTCTCTCTCTCTCTCTCTCTCTCTCTCTCTCTCTCTCTCTCTCTATCACACACACACATTCATATTCATATTAAAATTCATATTCACTTACACACTCACAAAAAATTCCTGAACTAATTCATTCATTCACACAACAAACAGGCTTTTTTTCAACACACAAACATATCTTTGGTTTGTATGTAGAAGGATTGGAGATTAAGTGTGTGTGTGTGTGTGTGTGTGTGTGTGTGTGTGTGTGTGTGTGTGTGTGTGTGTGTGTGTGGTGTGTGTGTGTGGTGTGTGTGTGTGTGGTGTGTGTGTGTGGGTGTGTGTG
>BOPN01005165.1:87500-100000 GCA_017312705.2 Penaeus japonicus | reverse complement strand
TCCTCCTTCTCCTCCTTCTTCTTCTTCTTCTTCTTCTTCACACACACACACACACACACACACACACACACACACACACACACACACACACACACACACACACACACACATACGCACACACACACGCACACACACATGCACACTGAACAAGATTTATATCCCTCTGGGTCTCCGTCTGTATCTCGTCTATCAGAGATGCTGATCTCGTGATGACGACTGCATACTTGATGCTATTCTGCAACATGTAGTCCGTGAAGATGTTTCCAGATGTTGACTTCTCTTTCCTCCTCCTTTCTCTCCTCAATCTGTTTGTTGTTGTTGCTTGATTTACATACCTTCTATATCTGATGTTGTATTAATTATGCGTTTCATTGGGAAAGAACAAGATGTTATTCATCGCGTTTTTTATGTAAAATGAACGCACGGATAATCCTGCAGATACCCACACGCTCATATTCCACTCACATTCACAGATACCCACACGCTCACAGCACACCCACAGTCACAGGTGCCCCGACACTCATATCCCGCACTTATCAATATCTAGACACTCCTATCACAACAGCACTTGCAGATATCCACACACTCAGAGACACTCACAGACACTCACATACTCACAGACCCCCCTTCCCCTCACACACACGCACTCACTCAGAGACACTCACATACTCGCAGACACTCCCACACCCACAGACACTCAATTATTCATATCTCACCCACACTCACCAGTCACACTTATAGATATCCACACACTCCTACCATACCCACCCACACTAGCAGATACTCACCCCCCCCCCCCACCCACACACATACACAAATACCCACACACACACTCACAGACACCCACACGCTCCTACCCCACACACACTCTCCCCACCTCACCCATACACCCACACCCAACCACACTCACCCACCAACTAACTCGCATCCCACCCGCACCCACACATCACATCCACCCCCCCCCCCACCCAGACCCACCCACCCCAAACACACCCAGACCCACCCACACACCCACCCACAACCACCCACCAACTAACTCACATCCCAACCCACACCCACACCCATCCACCCACCCAAACCCACCTAGACCCACCTAACTCACCTCCCACCCGCACCCACAGGCTTCAAGATGCAGAAGCGGATAGGCGAAGTGGAGGAATTCGCGTTCGACTACCTGACCGACGGGAGCCACTTGCACATCACCATCGCCATATCCGGGTGGCTCACCAAGGAGGGCATCGCCGAGTTCAGTCTGCCGTGGAGGACGCTTTATAACTCGAGGGAGCAGGTGAGGTGGGGAGGGAGGTAGGGGAGGAAGTGTGGGGGGGATGCGGGAGAGGATTGGGGTGGGAGGGAGGGAAGGAGGGGAGGTAGGGAGGGTGGGGGAGGGGGGAGGGGTGGGGTGGGGTGGGGTGGGTGGGAATGGAGAGGAGGGGTGGAGGAAGAAGGTGGAGAGGTGGGGTGGAGGAGGAAGGTGGAGGGAAGGGAGGTGGAAGGAAAGAGATGAGGTGGAGGGAAAGGTAGGAGGAGGTAGGTGGAGGGAAGAAGGAGGTAAGTGGAGTGAAGGAGGAGGGAGGTGGAGGGAAGGGATGGAGGAAGGAAAGAGGGGTGATGGAGGGAAATGAAGGAGGAGGTAGGTAGAGGGAAGGGAAGGAGGTGGGGGGAAGGGAAGAAATAAGAAAGAGGGGTGGTGGAGGGAAAGGAAGGAGGAGGTAGGTGGAGGGGAAGGAGGAGGGAGGTGGAGGGAGGTGGAGGGAAGGGAAGGAGGAATGAAAGAGAGGTGATGGAGGGAAAGGAAGGAGGAGGTAGGTGGAGGAGAGGGAGGTGGAAGGAAGGGAAGGAAGCTGGTTCACCAAAAAGGGCATTGTGGAGCTAGGCTTCGCTTTATGATTCGAGGAAGCAGATAATGAGGGAAGGGAAGGTGGAAGGAGTTGGAGGCAAGGGATAGTGGAATAGGGTGGGAGATGGGGATTAGTAAGACAGAAGAGGGAAGACAGGTTGGGCGTGAGGGAGGGGAAGGGGAGGGTGGGGGATGGAGTAGGGGTCAGGGAGATGTCATGTGGGTGGGGAGGACTTAGGGTGTCATGGGGTGTGGGGGAAATACAATTAGTTGAGCTGGTTGAGAGAAAAAAATGAGAGAGAGAAATGGAGGAAGAAATAATCAAGAATGGCGTACCTTTAATAAGTTTGTTGAAAAAGGGGTATATCATGAGTCACAGAGTCAGTGAATGAGTGAGTGAGACTGCATGATCGTCTGTTCCGGTCAGTAATTCGCAGCATACAATCTTGTTTGCATTAATTTAATCACATTCAACTCTTAGCTAAAAAAAATTTTTATCCTCACATGTCTAACTAAAGTTGCTAAATCACAACTAACTAGAAATTCTAAACTCATCCACACCCATCTAACTAAAACTACCAGGCATAACTAGCTAAGATTCTTAACTCATCCTCAACCATCCAACGAAAATCATCGAAATCTCAACTAACCAATATACTTCACTCTCTCTTTGTCTAACTAAAGATGCTAAGGGCAATCAGCATTAGCAATTTACTTACCTTCTTTTATCCAACTAAAAACACTAATCTCGACATGCATGATTTCAGTACACGCTACGATACGAGTCACAGTACCTACTCGAGCTGGGTCAAGCCATGGACTACCTCCTCCAGTTTGCTCTTTCCATGGCAGTCCAGGAGACTCTCAAGTACACAATTCTTGCTGGTGAGTGTTATGGTTTAGGGGTTTTGGTCCCTTTGGTTTGGTATTATGAGTTGTAATGATGGGGTTTAGTCTGTTGTTTTATTTATTTTGTATGAGGGAAAGAGCATAGAGGAAGGAGTGAGGTTTTTCAGATTTGTTGAGTAAAGGGAAGAATAGTAAATCTGAAAGGATAGTGTTTCTCTTCATTTTCTTCAAGAACATAAGGACACTGCTGTAGAATGTCAGTTACTTGTAAACGCTTCAGACAACTTTTGTTATTTTTACTATGCTATTTCAGATACATCAATAATGCTCCACCTCTCTTCCAGGTATTATTTCAGCCATCACATGGCCTGCTTCCCTCCTCACTCTGGCCTCAGTGATCGACAACCCTTGGGGAGTCTGCTGCCGGAGATCAGCAGAAGTAGGACGTCAGTTGGCAGAGGTCCTTGTCCAGAGACAGCACGGCAAACGCCCTGTGACCCTGATAGGTTTCTCTCTCGGGGCGAGAGTCATATACTATTGTCTTCAGGTAGGTGTGGATGCTATAGGAATGTATGCTTAAGGATTTTTTCATGGTTGTTTGATAGCATAGATAATTCAGTCACTTATTTTTTCTAGATTTAGTTCATGTTCTGTGTGAATATTGGGTTGTTTGTATTTACAAAATTCCTAATTCTTGAGAAAATTATTAAGGTAATCACATGTTTCAGAAAAAAAAAATCATTACTCCTTCTCTTGTAGTAGTTGGTGACTACTGTATTACTGTATCATTATAATCTTATTTGGAGATTATCATTATTTGATGTGAATTTGAGTTCACTGCTTATCAACAGGAACTCTGTAAGCGAAAAGGGAGTGCAGGAATTATACAAGATGCCATATTCTTAGGAGCTCCTGTGCCTGGCTACAGCGCCGATTGGAAGGAATTTCGTTAGTATATTTGAATTTTTTTAATCTAGTCGCTTGAAATAGGATACACGTTCACTTTGGAATTGTATTTGATATCAGTTACAAAAGATTAGGTTTTAGTAATCAGAACAAAAGCATGTTTGAAATTTTTTTGAAGTAGAAAAGCAAATGGACCATTGAATAACCTACACAGGATAAATTGTAAAGTAAAGATGATTCCATGACCAAAATGCAACCATGTGAGAAACCATCCATAAACAAAGCTAAAACCTTTTCCAAAAATAGGGCAACCCAATCAACTGTGAGAGGCCATTAACAAACAAAACCAAAATAACCCCCAGATAATGATAATAATAATAATAATAATAATAATAATAATAATAATAATAATAATAAAAAAAAAAAAACCTCCCCCCCTCAATAGAAAATGAATAAATGAATGAAAAAACAAGGAAAATAACAATAAAGCTGAAATAGATAGATAAATGATCGAAAACATTACCACACAGGCAACATCGTCTCTGGAAGAATCATCAATGGTTATTGCCAAGGAGACTGGCTGCTGAGGTTCCTGTATAGATCCTCGACAGGCACCATGAAGATCGCTGGCCTGATGCCCATTGACTGGCAAGATCGAAGGATGTTCAATTTTGATCTCTCGGACATTGTTACTGGTAGGTGACTTTTTTTTTGGGGGGGAGGGGGTTGTTGTGTGCATATGTATGTGTAGGTATGAGTGTTCATGTGCATGTGCGTGTGTGTGTGTAGTAGTGAAAGTGTGTGTGTGTGTGTTTGGAGGGGGAGGGGTGCTTGTGCAAGTGTAATTATGTGTGTGTTTTGGTGTTTGTGTTTATGTGTATTTGCATTACTACGATTGCAGTATAATTCCTTTATAAATTATCATATCTCTGTTGAACATTAAGAACATTAATAAGCAAAAATTAATATATATGTGTTGCTCCTGTCTGCTAGGACAGTGAGTTTTTTCTAGGCTTTATTGATATATATGACTTTTTTTTTTTTTGATACAGAACATGAATGAATCTTGTAGTCTATAGAAAAGTACTTTCCATCTCATATTATTTAATATGAGATGGATCATACTTGAATGATGAATGAAAACCCTCCTTTTGTTAGCTATTACACACTGTTGCGACATTTTTATTTTATTGTTTTTAATCCTTTTATCATTTACCAACTTACTCTTTGTCCCTTTTGGTTTTATGGTCATCCTGTTAGTCGTACTCACATTTCATTAGTGTCCTTATTTTTGAAGACTACTTTCACTCGTATCTTTCCTTCTTATGTACCATATTTGTATATTAATTTTTAAGGTAAAATCTTTTGAATTGACATTTAGAGTATATCATGTCAACAGGTCACATGGACTATGCCAAGAAGATGGATGTGATTCTCCGGTTATTAGGAATCCGCACACGTGACCCCATGACTGAGAACGACCCCAGAGTCAAGAAGAGTGCATCAGATTATCCAGGGTTTATGTCTTTGCACGGAAAAATGGCAAGTAGCAATACATATCTACATTTTTTTCCTGTTTTTATCTGCTCTGGTTTACATTTACAATGCATTGTAGTTATATCCTCTTTTTATGCTTTTGACAATATGTACAGAAGATTAAATCCCCTCTTTTAAATTGTTGACAGTAGTAGTGTTTACTGAAGAAAATGTTTTGAGGGTGTATTTAAATGTCAATGAAAATATATGGTGAGGTAAAGCCATCCTTTTGGTAGCTTATTTTTCACATGATTTGGAAGCAAGTGTATTATCTATGGGGCTTATGATTACAGATAATTTTTTCATTCACTCTACCTCTTTTGGAATATATATGATAATGTTAAATAAGATAGAAATTAATTGAACATTTTTCTTTTACCATACAGGAGTCCTCAGGTCTTCGTACCTCAAGCTCGGACAGCAGGCTCCTCTGTGGCCGAGATGCTCCGTTAGCGAGGGCCTACTCCTCCGATGACCTCCTCCTTCCAAGGGCCACCTCCTCTCAGCTCAGCAAGTCAAGTGCTGAGGACATCTCTACCCTCAGAACATTCTCCTCCACAGACCTCAGCAGCAAGGACATGTCTTTGAGTGGCGATATTGGCCCCCAGAAGCCCTTTGTCAGGGACCTGCCCAGGGGAAGGACACTCTCGTCAAGTAACCTCCTAGTTGGCAACAGGCTCTCGTCTTCCTCCTCCTCATCAAGTGACCAAGTCCTGGGGGACGACAAAATGCAGCCAAGGTCCAAAAGCTCTTACTTCACCGACATGTTCTCGAGGAAGCCGCCCCCTGCGAGCTCCAAAGAACAGAAACAGACTCTTGCTCAGGATATGTTTAAGCGAAGGACCGTCTCATCTGGTAATCTGTTCCCAGTCAGAGGCGGTCTGTCTAATCGAGAATTCCAACGATCGAATTCTCAGGAACAGTCCAAACAATCCCTGTTTCAAATATTTTCCAAAAAGCAGGAACGGATTGAGGAAGATAGCCCGTGATTCAGTATGTATGTACGTACACTATATTCTTATATTCCATACTTCTTATTCCCATTAATCTTTTTCTTTTATTCTTTTTAATGTTTTAAGTTTTACCATTTTCCAAAAGTGAAGTATTAGGATATATGTTTTAGATACAAAAAAGAATACCAGTTACAAAATATATTAGGGTCTAGTAAAGGAGTTATATAAACTATTTTACACCCACTTTCAAATTGTTTTTCTTGGAATAAAGTCTTTATTACTATACTCAGTTTTTTCTTATCAAGAGAGAGGTGTACTTGGTAGTTTGGTGATGACTGATAACATGAACAAGTTGGTGATGATAACTTATAGATAATTGACAGGTTTGTGATGATGATTACTTGAAATACAAGTGTTAATTGAACATGTTGCATTCAGCCTGTCATCACTAACCTTTCAAGTGCATCATTGCCTTGATAGAAAAAAACTTGAGTCCTTACATATCTGCAATGAATGATAGCATAATCAAAATTACGACTTATCTATCAAGAAAGACTCAAATAAATGGATGATAATTTACGAAACATTGTTAACCCTTCCAAGACGGGTGGTGCCATATCTTAAGGTATTCAGCCTTTATCTTTCATCTTAACATGATGTGTATTCTATTACTTTCAAGACTTGTGGTATGAAATGTGAGTCTAGATAGTATATATTAACAAAGTGATAATAATTAGCAGTTAACTAAATGAATACATAGCTTTAAATTTCAAAAAAGAAAAAATGCAGTATGAAAATAATCCAACTCGTGAAAATGCCCATCACAGAAGGGCTAATGATGGGAACCTTATGCAAAGCTCAAATTGATATCATTTTCATTATTATTTACAGATATTATCATTATTATACCTTTTTTTTTAGGTGGGAGGAGGTACAGTAGGGTCATAGAGTAACTGAATTGGCTTGTTAATAAATTACAGTAGTTATGTAATGTATCTCTATTTATTGTTAGTTGAACTTGCATAGAGATTCACTTGAATATCCTTTTTTTTTTAGTGGTTCTGTTCTTAGTTTATAAAGAATTATTGTTTCAGTTATGGTTTGGTATTAGTTTTTAAGTTTTATATGAAAGTGGAAAGATGTAATGATTGATTTGATTGTTTTTCTTTCTCACTTTTATTCCCTTATACATTTTTTCTTTATATACTTTGGATATTTCAACAGTCACTCAACAATTTTTATTTGCTTTCAATAACTGAAAATGTGAATACATTCCGAGAAATCACAGACATATTTACCTTTATCATCAGGGTGAAAAAAATATACAGATGACATGAACTAGACAGTCTTCAAAGAAAATGACATTTCAAGAATTTAAAAAGAAAATATGTGGTTACAGAACTCTGGTTTCAAGACAATAAACAGACTTTAATAGAATATCAGGTTATTCAAGATTCTTACACAGAATCTCTTCTTAGATATGGGATGTCAGAGTAATAGTTCCAGTAATGATAAAAGATTTTTTCATAAGAATATATATGATAAGCTTTATTTAGCTTTTGTACAATCAGGGGAAACAGGAATGAAGAGATGTAAAAAAGGAAAGAGAAGAAAGAATGAGAGACAAAAGTAAAAAGAAAAATTATATTTATGTATAAAATTAATGAACTATTATTGATATTTCACTGGCAGTGATAATGTTTTGTTCAATGCGAGTACTAATGTCATGGTCATTATAGTCGTTTAAAGTTTATTTCTTATGACCATTACGTAAGTTTCAATCACTTACACTTTTCATGATCATGGGTTACAGAATCACAGTATGAAGGGCTTAATTATGGTAGGACACAGGATAAGATGCATGTTCCTACTTTAAGATATATCATGCAACATGCACAAGTTTGGATTATTAGAAAGTAATTATATATATATATCTATATTGTTTGAAGGGAATGGCAAAACTGCCGAATCATGTTTTGTATGGATATCTATTCTCTTAATAGTAGAATTTATATAATAGTTCTTTGATTGTAACATGTTTATTATTTTTTTAGGGAAACTAGATCCCATGTTGATACGAAAAAAAAAGGCTTGTGTGTGTGTATATATATATACAAAATAACATCAATTTATTTATCTACCAAATGAACAATCATACATACATATGACACAAAATATATGTATTAAACCGAAAAAAGAAAAAAGTAAATAAAATGAATACACTGCTATATTTTTAGGTGCTTCAATCATCTGCTGTTATACAATGAGAACTCACAGAATATTGAGCATTTCCTATACCATTTCAACAGGATATGTTTGATATATGAATTCTGTATTGAACAGCCTTTCAGAACCCCAACAAATGATATTTTAGATGCTTAACCTAGCTGCTGTAGTTCCTATGCATAATATATATATATGTATACATATATATATAAATAATTAACGTCCACTAGACACTAATGTCGAAGCCTATGCTCACAGCACGTTTTAGATTAGTTCAATTTTTCCCTCATTATTGTCCCCCCTTTTTTTTTTTTTTTTTTTAATCTTCATCGTTCACAATGCTGCTGTCAGGGAACTTGTGATACGTAGCAGTTGAAGAGGCGCTACAACTCCGTGCCAATGGATATTTCCCTTTGTGTTGTTTCGTGTTCGAAGGTTCGGAAAAGAGTTGCTGTTTTCCTTTAATTCTCTCGATTGAAATGTGATACAGGAAGAGTATAAGCAAGCTAATGTGTCCTGATATAAGTTGTTGTTATTTATGTTTTGTAGGTTGTTTTCTTGGTAAGGCCATTTTCATATTCATTGTCATGTGAGGCTTGTTCTGTTAGTGAAAAGAATGAAGTTTACTGTTTAATGTATATAGCTACTTACAGGGTGTTGATTATTTGCACTAAATAATGAAATTTGATTTGTCTTAATCATAAACGTGAAAATGCATTGTGAATTTAAGCACAATACTTCCTTACCAATATGCAGATGTATTAACCTTTATGCTTATGTAAAGAGGCAATGTTCAGTTCATCTACTACTTAATTCTGATGTAAAAGATGTACACACATATGCAACTGTTTGCTTATATTCCATCCATACGATTTTTGTTAAACTGTAATGCACTAGTTAGTAAGTACAACTGTATATTATTTGGATTTCATTTAAATGTCTTTTGATATACGTTTTGCACCAGGTTTTATAATCTGTGAGCCACCATGTTTGTATTTACCCGAACTTTATGTTCCAGAATATCAGGAAAGCATAAAAACATGATTATCTGGTTTTCGGCCAGGTTTCAACGCGGAAATACAAACGAATGATGGCTGGTGGTAAAACCTTCAACAAGAGCAGGTTGACATGCTGTCTTGTGAGGAATGGGACAGCTAAACATGTTGTTCTGTAGTATAAGCTGTACATGTCACTTATCTGCTCTGTACCTATTAGGGAGGAAAGCGTGTGTGAAAAGCACTGCAGGTGTACTGATAGAGTAGTATCTACAGTGCATAGGTGTAGAGAGTTATAGTGTGTGCGCTTGTTAACAGTTCAGGATGCAGTACCTTGCAGGTGTGTGAGTATATGTTTGTGAGTGATTGTTACTCAATTAAGGTCTTATTAGTTCACAAATATACTTTATATGTGTCTGGGAACCTCCCTCAACTCTATGGTGTAAAACTGCTTAAAATTGTTAATCCTTTAAAAGTCTTCATATTGTTTTCATGTTATATATATTTTAGGCTTCCATTTAAGTGAAAATATGTATATAGGAGTAAATGTTACTAAAAATACTGTTATATATTAAAATAAAAAGAACATGTTTTATGAAAATATTATATAGATGAAAGTTTGTATTCAGATTATTTGCTTTATATATAAAATCTATTTTGCCTATGAATATAGATCTAGCAACTTTTACATTTGTGGGTCACCATAGAGACCCTAAAAGTCCATGTAAACATACATAACTCCCGCAACATCATATAATGTAAGATATAGCATACAGCAGTATTTAATGTTGAACCACATATCACTGTATATTGAGCACTTCATATCAAAACCTGACTCTCAGCTACCTGTACCTTAGGAAACGTGAAAGTCCTCGTGGAAACAGAAGCAGTGTCTTTCAAGCAGACTGTACCAAAGTGGCTTGACAACCGGTAACAAAATGCTGATGAAAGGAATATATATATATTGTAGTGTACACTCAAAGATTTGCAGAATAACAAAGGAGCACAGGTATTGAGGGTTACTGTGTAGCGTATTAGATTTACTAGAAAAAGCCTTGTTCTTCACAATGTCTCTTGGTGTGATGTTATTGGGCTGCACCGAGTGTTGTATATGTGTCATGCACATACTGTAGATAAGTTCTGCACTATTATCATGTAAATGTACAAAAAATAGGAAAAAAAAATTGATGCTTCTTGTGAATATTTAGTTTTCTATTTACTTGGCATCATCACTGTTTTTTGGTTTTGTTTTTTCATATTCACTTCACTGAAATGAAATCTTACATTCGGTTAAGTGATGTTTGAAATGACGTTTATTTTCTCCGCTTGTGTTTGCTCTAGTATGACCCAGTCAGTCAGTGTATGCTACGGTACTAACTGATATCAAAATAGTTGTCTTTTTGCTACAGAAGCCAAGTTTTGACCTTTTCAGTTTTACATTGGTTTGAGGTTTGGTTAGAAGAATCATAACAAATACTAAGGATTTTTTTTTTTTTTTAAATCAACAGTCATATCACTTAGAGCCTTATTACCCTCATCTTGAAATGCTTTTTTCTTAAGAGAAAGTGTAATTACAAACTGTATTTTACTATTTGCTTCTTTTTCAAGGGACTTCCATATCATGCTATATTTTAAATCTTCAAAGTTTTTTAAATACTTCAACTTTTTTATTCTCAATGAGACTATTAGAGGAGTCATTACTGGGTATGTTTTATTCTCTCAAATATGAAATATTTGCAAGAGATGTATTTCGATTTTTACACTCGGTATATAGTCCGTTTCAACTTGTTAAATAATGTAATTCTAAAGTGTGTTTTTTTTATTTCAAAACAGATTACCTCTGCATAGTTGTGTTGTGATAACCACTATTTCCTAAAGATCAAGTTAATGTTACAAGTTTTATTGCAAAAGATGTAATGAAATTACATTTTTTCCAAAGACTAAATACGAGGATGTTTTTATTATACACAATTATCTCCATAAAGAAGGGTTCTGGTCAGCAGAACATACAGTGATACAAAATCTCAAAAGAGAGATTCTTATTAGGAAATTGATAATATATATTAAGGAATTAGTTACATATTTTATTATTGGCAGTTTTGCGACATTACACTCTTATTTAATTTTTGAGTTCAATAAAATGTACCTAAAAATTATGTTTTCTTATTCATCCTGTTTGGCATGATATAAGATTTAAGGGACTGAATTTTCTGATAACCATATTAATTGAGATAAAGTTGATATTCTTCTCATTTAGATATTATCAATAAAGGTTATGAAAGTATGAAGGCAAGTAATCAAGTAAATGAGTTACTGACTTTTCTATCATCTAAAAGGTAAAGACACTCGGTTCTCTACCTCCTTCGTTCCATGAATGAACTGTCATGAAATATTTTATGGACAGTTTCCAAATGACAAACATACTCTATATGTATAATAGGCGGTGATGTAAATTGATCTCTTTCTTCTGTTGGAATAAGATTTCATTGTGAGCAATACGTTCATTTTTTTTTTTTTTTTTTTTTTGTGAAAACACATTGACATTAAATGTAGTTGCCCTTCCGAAAGCTTGAGATTTATGTAACTTAGATGAGGCTACATGTGATAAATCATCACATGTTTAGCTTGAGCTTTAGTTATATCAACACGAATCCTGCAGTGCAACTTGTCAACAATGAAATGATTCGGCTGAGACCACATGATGGGGGATGTGAATCTCATGAGAGTAACAGCGATCGCTCGTCTTGAACGAAAAACATTTCTAACATCAATCAAACAAAAAAGTGTTGACGTAATGATCATAAGATATCTTGGTGCGAAAAAAAGGCAATTTTCCAAGCAAGCACACTGAGAAGGAACCAAGGAGGGGAGTGAGGGGGCTTCTCTTCAGTACTAATATTTCATATAAAGATAATTGCTATTATAGATGTAATAAAGAGAATTGTGGTGAGTCACCGTTTGTGACATCAATATCAACCACATGGATTGGACAGCCATGTGTCTGTTGTCATGAGTAATGATACCCTATTTTCATCGTCCTGATTACACCCTGTTTTTCTTATCATCTCTAGTTCACTGGGTTTCCCTCTGTACTGAGACGGATTCACAATACAATAGTATATATGATCATAAATAAGCATAAATAACATATATGCGGAAGGAATGACTGTGGATACACTCACATACTATGACACA
>BOPN01005165.1:75000-80000 GCA_017312705.2 Penaeus japonicus | reverse complement strand
GTGATAAGGAAGTACTGATAACGTAATGATTAGCGAAGTACTGATAACGTATTAAATTAGCGAAGTATTGATAACGTATTAGATTAGTGAAGAACTGATAACGTATTAAATTAATGAAGTACAGATAATGTAATAATTAGCGAAGTACAGACAACGTAATGATTAGCGAAGTACAAATAACGTACTAATTAGCAAAGTATTGGTAAACTAATTCGAAGAGTATGTCACGTGACTTTATTTTCTCCAGAAGAGGACTATCCCTTGCGAAAACAAAATGCATCAAAACAATTAACTGAAACTCATGGTGAAATATGAATAGATAAATACATATTCAGTGTCGACTATGTCAACTTGTAGTACAATGCATCATATCTATTTACGGAAGATAAATCATATCTGGGAAGAAGCTTCATAATATTCGGAACGCTTATATATCTAGAATCATAAAATTTATTTCCATATCTCTGATCGGTTGTAGCAATTTCATTCCCGGCAACTCCTTTTTTTCCCAACATTTTGCAGAACACGAGAACTGGGAGCAGAAATTGCGAAAAATTTTGATCGCGGCGACCTACAGTTGCGAGTTCTTGAAACGACAGTAAATATAAGCTAATGTGACCACGGCTTTATAATCGGGAGAACCAAACGCGATTCTCGGCAACTATACCGCAGGAAGGCAGACATCTCACGGCAAGAACAGTTCCGTTCCTGAGCTCCTAAGGCGATCGAACGATAGAATTTCACCGTTTTTGAAATCTTACGAGTGTCAATCATAGGTCTAGCGGTTGGGCTCATCGAGGACAAGAAGCCTTCTTTTAGAACAGCCTTAAAATTAAAGATATGGTGCCCAATATTATTGCTAGTGTCAAAACCTATCCTTAAAACGGATATGATTTCAACGACATTAAAAGGCAAGCTATCTGTGTAAAAGTGTAATTTATACACCTAGATGATACTATGGATTCCAAAAACACTCACAAAGACTTAATCCTACGCGCCCTCAAGGCAGAGTAGGCGCGATGCAGCTCGTCATTTCTCGGGACCCCGAAACGCGCTTCGATTTGTCTGAAACTTGTTCCAGACGGATTTTCTGGCTGAGGAAACCCGGTGTTATAATTTGGACCAAACTTTCCTATTTCCTATATTTGGACCAAACTTTCTATGTTTTCCATACTGAAACCAGTAATACATTCATACATCCATATGTGTACTTATCTATCCAACTGTCTATCTATCTACCTATCGAACTGTTTATCTATCTATCTATCAATCTATCTACACATTTACACTGATATATGTACAATTTCACATTTTGCAATTCATTTACATGCTCTGAATGAAGATTTACGAATAAAAAAGCCTTTAAATGATAACAATACTTATAAACACAAGAGCCAAGACGATAAAAATACAAACACAGGAACTGTAGCTTCATTTTGTAAAGTAAGGTAAAAGATTGTTTCTCTAATTCTCTCTAACTCTCTCTAATTCTCTCTAATTCTCTCTAATTCTCTCTAATCCTCTCTAGCTTTTGTTTGTGTTTGGGATTGTGTGTGTGTTGCAATAATGATAATGATAATAACAGCGATGATAATGATGATAATGATTATGATAGTGATAATGTTAATGATGGCAATGATACGCAATAATGATAATGATGATAATAATAATGATAATGATAGTAATAATAATAAAATTATGATAATGATAATGATAATGATGATAATGTTGATAATAAAAATGATAGTGATAATAGTAATAACAATTCAGATCATTACTACTAAGACTAATAACAATAACAATGATAACAACAAAGATAACAATAATGATATCAATAACAAAATATATATATATATTGATGACAATAATGATAAATATAATAATGATAAATATGATAACGACAATAATGATAATGGTGATAAAGGTAATGATGATATTAATAATGATCATAGTAAAAGATAGATAATACTTATGATGATAAGAGCAATGATAATTGTTATCATCCTTATTGTTATAATGATTATGATTTTGATAGTAATGACAATAACAATAGTAATAATGATCATGAAAACAACTTTTATGATCATGATGATGATAATAATCGCAGTTGAGTAGCAGTAATAGTGACCATGACAATGATGATAATAATTATAGTCATGATTATATAAAAAATAGTAAAAATGATAATGATACTAATGATGATGACAATAGTTGTGATAAGAATGGTAACAATGATAATGATAATGATGATGATAACAATGATAGTAATTATAATAATGGTTATGATAATGATAATGAAAAGAATAATAAAGACAATAATAATCGTTATCATGATGATAATGCTAATAATTGTAAGAATAATAGTAATGATAATACTTATAGAAATGATAATAATTGTGATGATGATAATGATAATGGTAATAGTAATGATGATAACCATGATAATAATGATAACATTAATGACAATCATGTTGATGATAATGATAATAAAAATGATTATAATAATAAGGGTAATGATAATGATAATGATTATGATAATAATTATAGTGGTAATAAAGAAAATAACAATAATGATAACGATAATGATAATGATAATAATGATAACAATCACAATAATAACAATGATATGAATAATAATGATAAGAAGAAATTATAATAATAACAACAATAATGAAAATAGTAAGATAATAATGACAATAGTAATAACAATAAATCAAACTCAACTCATTTGATTAAATTCATTATTCTTTATCATCACATTCAGTTTATTCACACTCCTTATACAATGAAAAGCTTGACAGGAATAAAGAAAGAGTTTTTTAAAAAGCCATCGAAAAGGACAACAAATTTTCATTGATGACCTGGTCATGATTTTCTTTCTCTTTTAAAGTATTCAATATTTTCCTTGACAATGAAATATATAAATATGTTTTTATTTCTCAATCTGCACTCAATCACGTAAGCTATGGCGATTTGGATCAACAGCTGGTAACTCATGGAGACTTTTTATCAGTATTTTCATATATACTGAGGAACGTGCAGTACTGAAATTGATGATTGAGAATGAATATGAAATGATATAGATGATAAAATTCGTCAAATAAATACAAATGAAAAAAAAAAAAACTAAATGATAGGCATCATTTCGCGTAACTTCTGAAAAATTCCTTTGAATATCCTTTGAGGTTCACGTACCCAGTCTGGGGGCTTCTGATTTATATATCATCTTAATCTCAGCTAATCATTACCCTTATGTATCTGAAGCTGTTTCCGCCCTATCAGATATGCCGGGGGGATAGTACTCTCATAAGAACAGCTTGACACGATTTTCAGTTGCCAAAATGATCAATAGTTGTTTGATTGCAGCACGGACCATTGTCTAGTGGGTAAGGATATGGGCATTTGGGTATTCTGTTGGTTTGATCATGAAATTCATTCGATGATTGGTTTGCAACACTCTCTGGGAACGCCTGCTCGTGTGGGCGTAGCTATGCAATGATTCGGTATTATGTGCAATTATTCATTCTCGATTGCAACCAGAACGATATCTCTCTGAATAATCTGAATACTCGAAGCAATTGCGTTTTTTGGGGGGTGGGGGTGGGGGTGGGGAGGGTGATAGAATATTGCGATAACAGTCCCAATTCTGGAAAAGAAAGAGGAAAGAAAGAGAAAAGTGATCACTATTTTTAGAGCAATCGTTTGTCGACACGTATTCTCCATCTTTTGTTGCTCTTCTACCAAACTATTGTCCATATTTTCAGGATTTTTTTTCCCCTTCTATTTGGCTTTTGTTTTTTTGTCGATATTGAGCCTCCAGGGAGATCGAAGTGGCGTCCATTTTTCTCTCTTTCTTTTTTGGAATCGAAAATATATTCTTGGTTTTGTGTTTTTCTTTTCTTCCGCCATGTTTTTTTTTTTTTTTTATTATTATTGTTCATGCGATTTTTCCTTCTTTCGTAATTGCTATTTCGTTTGTTCCTAAATGATCTTTTGTGTTTGGTATGTCTGCATGATGAGTGTGTTGATTAGAATAGTTAATTATTTTGGCCGTAGTTTCCTCTGCCGAACCCAACTCTTAATGGCGTTTTAAGATTTCATAAATTGTAATTCAAAGTTATATTTCTCTGGGGGAGAATGTGCGAGCGGTTTATTTAATGATGCCAAAGACGAAACAAAACGTAATGGTAAACATGCAGTTATGATAATGCAAACTGTTGTAAAAAAAACAATAACAACAAAAAACAGATGGTACAGTATTGCGTCGAGGGTTCAGAGCATAAAGCCTATTGTGATAAGAGAGTTGTATAGCGCTGGTACAAAGTCGAGTTATAGTGACGTGGGTGTAACGGTGACATTAATGGTGACACGCCGGTGGACTCGGGCAAACAAAGGAACGACGGGAGAGCGCGCGGAAGACGACATCGATTCTCGCCAAGAAGGAATATAAGCGCGTTTCCCCTCGAGTCGTTTCTCTAATCTTCTGCCATTTAATCAGCGGGACAGGCTCGGTTGCCGCTTGGGTAATCACTCTCAACCAACCTGGATAATTCCCTGTGTATTTTTACCCTTTAAACTCATAATTACTTCAGTCGGGGGTTTCTTTTGTGTCCAAAGGGTAACAAAAACGACTGGTCTCATTCGGCGGCGCGGTATTCTGGGCGCTACGTTCGCGCAGTCTCCGGGGTATTTAGGAGGACGGGGACTCCCAACCACCACTTGACATGCCGGGAAATTGACGTTCGCGGGTGGTTTTGTCTATGCCAGACGAAGGCGATGAAAGTGAGACAAAAGCCGACCGATTAGTGGCTCATTCAAAGTTGCAAGGGCTCGCGGGAGGGGAGGGTGGGGGGTGGGGGGAAGGGCCCGGCCCGGTGGAGGGGAGGAGGACGGGCGGGAGGAACGGCTGAGGTGTAAATTGTAGGAAATATATTGTATCCTGAAGGAGAATGGAAGCTCCCAAGCGTTGAGGCGTGTTGATAAAACGGTTTTTGTGTTTG
>BOPN01005165.1:62500-65000 GCA_017312705.2 Penaeus japonicus | reverse complement strand
TTTAAAATGGCTGTTTTCTTTTTAATTGATAGACCATTAGTAAAAATGGCTTTTTAAAGACAAAAGAAATGAGTGTTTGCCCCTGCGTAATGACGTCATTATCCTATGCGTGACGTAAGCATGACGTAAACAGAATTCGTAACACTATCCCTAATTTCCCTCAAAGTTAAAGGATCTCAAGCGCATGTTCGGTTCATTGTCTTGGCGAAAGTCGTACCGTGCAGTTGTGCAAGTTTGTGAAATATTAACTTATGAATTACCAATAGATAGTGGGTCTGTCATTTACGTGCGTTTTTTTGTTCTTCTGTTTGTGAGTGAGTGGGGTTCTTTGTTTATTTTGGTATTTACGTTTTTACAGTTGCGTTTTTTTTCGAGTCTGTGCTTATTGTGTTTTTAGTAATTTAGTCGAGTGATGCAAAGCGCTGAATAAGTTAGATACATCAAGTTTTTGCGTTAATTTTGAATGAATTGTCGAGCATGAGATCCGTGGCTCATTTCCTTCACCTGGTGGTGCCGAACATGTCCTACGACGAGATCCTGAGAAAGATCAACGCTCCTTCAGCGACTCCCGAAGAGATCCTGAGCTACCTGAAGAAGGCGGAGGACGCACTCGAGCTGACCTCCGAGGACGACCTCATCCTCATGCAAAGGCGAGCGAAGCTGGGCGTCCTCTCGGCCGAGATCGTGGCTCGCAGGATGGGCGGGCAGGCGGTCCAAGGGGCGTGGGAGAACATCCTGCTGGCCAGCGTCACTTCGGTCGGGCACTGGGACCCCGGGTGCCACAGTCCCATCCTGCAGTCCCTGTGCCTCAAGGCGTGGCTGGCGGAGGCGCTGGCGAGGAGGGGATCGGGTGTCCCAGCAACAACCTGCGTCTGCAGCTGCTGCGCTTCCTGGAGATGTGGAGCGACGTGGACTTCAAGGACTTCGGCGAGAAGGTGATCGAGGGCGTGGTGTCCCTGGGCGCCTGCCTGCGGGTGGAGCACCTCATCCCCGGCTTCTACTCCAGCTTGACGCCGCCTCTGCCAACGTCCTTCAGCGACTGCAGAGGACGGGGTTCCTGGAAACCCTGGGCGTGAGGGCGCGGTCGCAGCTCAAGGACCTCCTGGTCGGGGCGGAGGCCAGGTGGCTGGGCGTGATGGTGGAGCTGTGCGCGCAGATGGCGGAGGTGGCGGGGGCCTCGCGCGGTGGTGACGATAGGCACGCCCTCATGACGCTCATGATGCTCGACCGGTCCGTCCGGATCCTGCAGATCCTGACGAGCTCGGACTCCGTCAGGTCGGCCTTCGCGCGGCCCGGACTGTCGCAGGTGTTCGCCGCCGCGCTGGTTCGCGTGACGCGGATGGCCGTGGGCGACGCGAGGGCCCTCCACGACACGGACCAGGTGCGCTACAAGGACATCCTCTACAAGGTCAACAAGATCCTCACGTCGTTCAGGTCGGCGGGGGTCCAGGGCCGCCATGCCGTCCGCGAGGTCCTCCGGCGAGACCACGCCATCCACGTCTCTCGCGTCGCCGCCAAGTTGGCCGAGATCGGGCTGTGTCTCCCCGACCTCCCGACACCCGACGCCGGCGCGGAGGAGGACGAGGCGGAATCCCAGTGCCCGGAGGAGTTCGTGGACAGCGTGACCCAGGACGTGATGGAGGCGCCGGTGAGACTCGGGTCCTCCGGGATGGTGGTGGACGAAGCCACCCTCATCTACCTGCAGCTCCTGAAGCCCCTGGACCCTTTCACGCGGCGCCCCTTGGCACAGGACACGCACACGAGGCTGCCGCAGCTGCAGGAGAGACTGAGGGCGTGGAGACTCGACTGCTCGAGAAGAAGAGGAGGAGAAGGAACAGGCAATAAACAGTGAAGGAAAAAAAATTAAGCCTTGCATGGCACTTGATTACGCTTTATTATGTATATAGTGAGAATATCTCTAGTTTCTATTTAAGGAATAGTATCATAATTGTTTTTTAGGAAATAAAACGGATGGCGAGCACGCAATAAAGAGCATTTGTTTCATTACCTGACTGTGAAGAATTTATCGGAAATAACAATTGTTTGATGAATACCCGTATATGTCTTTGATGTCTGATACTCTGCACAAAAGGTACGAATGATAATGGGTAATTTAACAAGATTTCCAACTGACACGTTTTAATGTAGCATCTTCATAGCAATTAACGATTTTTGTCACAATGTAATTTGCACACGTACACGCACAAATAACATAAACACGCACAACACACACACATACATACACACACACACACACACAGTACACACATTTTTCTCTTCCAACTGCAATGGCTTGGCCGCAACATTGATAAAAATGTTTTGTGCAACGAAAGGCTTTCAAAAGTGGAGATAAAAGGATTCCACTTTTTTTTTAGCGTTCATTCAGTGGGGATGTTTGATTTAACAAATATAAAACCTTTTGCATGGAATAGGTTGTTTAAAAGTGTTGTTAATGGCAGCGATGGGGACACACGCATGCACGCACACACATGAATAGACA
>BOPN01005165.1:47500-57500 GCA_017312705.2 Penaeus japonicus | reverse complement strand
CTCTTTGGTCATCTCATCCTCTCTTTGGTCGTCTCTGTCTCTCTTTGGTCGTCATTAGGTGGCTCTCTCTTTGGTCGTCATGCGGGTGTCTCTCTTTGGTCGTCGTGGGTGTCTCTCTTTGGTCGTCTCTGCTCTCTTTTGGTCGTCTCTCTGTCTCTCTTTGGTCGTCTCTCTGTCTCTTTTGGTCGTCGTGAGTGTCTCTCTTTGATGCGTCGTGGGTGTCTCTCTTTGGTCGTCGTGGGTGTCTCTCTTTGGTCGTCTCTCTGTCTCTCTTTGGTCGTCGTGGGTGTCTCTCTTTGGTCGTCTCTCTGTCTCTCTTTGGTCGTCGTGGGTGTCTCTCTTTGGTCGTCTCTCTGTCTCTCTTTGGTCGTCGTCGTAGGTGTCTCTCTTTGGTCGTCTCTCTGTCTCTCTTTGGTCGTCGTGGGTGTCTCTCTTTGGTCGTCTCTCTGTCTCTCTTTGGTCGTCGTGGGTGTCTCTCTTTGGTCGTCTCTCTGTCTCTCTTTGGTCGTCGTGGGTGTCTCTCTTTGGTCGTCTCTCTGTCTCTCTTTGGTCGTCGTGGGTGTCTCTCTTTGGTCGTCTCTCTGTCTCTCTTTGGTCGTCGTGGGTGTCTCTCTTTGGTCGTCGTGGGTGTCTCTCTTTGGTCGTCTCTCTGTCTCTCTTTGGTCGTCGTGGGTGTCTCTCTTTGGTCGTCTCTCTGTCTCTCTTTGGTCGTCGTGGGTGTCTCTCTTTGGTCGTCTCTCTGTCTCTCTTTGGTCGTTGTGGGTGTCTCTGTCTCTCTTTGGTCGTTGTGGGTGTCTCTCTTTGGTCGTTGTGGGTGTCTCTCTTTGGTCGTTGTGGGTGTCTCTCTTTGGTCGTTGTGGGTGTCTCTCTTTGGTCGTTGTGGGTGTCTCTCTTTGGTCGTCGTGCGTGTCTCTCTTTGGTCGTTGAGGGTGTCTCTCTTTGGTCGTCGTGCGTGTCTCTCTTTGGTCGTTGAGGGTGTCTCTCTTTGGTCGTCGTGGGTGTCTCACTTTGGTCGTTGCGGGTGTCTCTCTTTGGTCGTCGTGGGTGTCTCTCTTTGGTCGTTGTGGGTGTCTCTCTTTGGTCGTCGTGGGTGTCTCTCTTTGGTCGTTGTGGGTGTCTCTCTTTGGTCGTCGTGGGTGTCTCTCTTTGGTCGTTGAGGGTGTCTCTCTTTGGTCGTCGTGGGTGTCTCTCTTTGGTCGTTGTGGGTGTCTCTCTTTGGTCGTTGTGGGTGTCTCTCTTTGGTCTGCGTCGTGCGTGTCTCTCTTTGGTCGTTGTGGGTGTCTCTCTTTGGTCGTTGTGGGTGTCTCTCTTTGGTCGTTGTGGGTGTCTCTCTTTGGTCGTCGTGAGTGTCTCTCTTTGGTCGTTGTGGGTGTCTCTCTTTGGTCGTTGTGGGTGTCTCTCTTTGGTCGTTGTGGGTGTCTCTCTTTGGTCGTCGTGGGTGTCTCTCTTTGGTCGTTGTGGGTGTCTCTCTTTGGTCGTTGTGGGTGTCTCTCTTTGGTCGTTGTGGGTGTCTCTCTTTGGTCGTCGTGGGTGTCTCTCTTTGGTCGTCGTGGGTGTCTCTCTTTGGTCGTTGTGGGTGTCTCTCTTTGGTCGTTGTGGGTGTCTCTCTTTGGTCGTTGTGGGTGTCTCTCTTTGGTCGTCGTGGGTGTCTCTCTTTGGTCGTCGTGGGTGTCTCTCTTTGGTCGTCGTGGGTGTCTCTCTTTGGTCGTTGTGGGTGTCTCTCTTTGGTCGTTGTGGGTGTCTCTCTTTGGTCGTTGTGGGTGTCTCTCTTTGGTCGTCTCTCTGTCTCTCTTTGGTCGTTGTGGGTGTCTCTCTTTGGTCGTTGTGGGTGTCTCTCTTTGGTCGTCTCTCTGTCTCTCTTTGGTCGTTGTGGGTGTCTCTCTTTGGTCGTTGTGGGTGTCTCTCTTTGGTCGTTGTGGGTGTCTCTCTTTGGTCGTCGTGGGTGTCTCTCTTTGGTCGTTGTGGGTGTCTCTCTTTGGTCGTCGTGGGTGTCTCTCTTTGGTCGTTGTGGGTGTCTCTCTTTGGTCGTCGTGGGTGTCTCTCTTTGGTCGTTGTGGGTGTCTCTCTTTGGTCGTCGTGGGTGTCTCTCTTTGGTCGTTGTGGGTGTCTCTCTTTGGTCGTTGTGGGTGTCTCTCTTTGGTCGTTGTGGGTGTCTCTCTTTGGTCGTTGTAGGTGTCTCTCTTTGGTCGTCGTGGGTGTCTCTGTCTCTCTTTGGTCGTTGTGGGTGTCTCTCTTTGGTCGTTGTGGGTGTCTCTCTTTGGTCGTCGTGGGTGTCTCTCTTTGGTCGTTGTGGGTGTCTCTCTTTGGTCGTCGTGGATGTCTCTCTTTGGTCGTTGTGGGTGTCTCTCTTTGGTCGTTGTGGGTGTCTCTCTTTGGTCGTCTCTCTGTCTCTCTTTGGTCGTCGTGGGTGTCTCTCTTTGGTCGTCGTGGGTGTCTCTCTTTGGTCGTTGTGGGTGTCTCTCTTTGGTCGTTGTGGGTGTCTCTCTTTGGTCGTTGTGGGTGTCTCTCTTTGGTCGTTGTGGGTGTCTCTCTTTGGTCGTCGTGGGTGTCTCTCTTTGGTCGTTGTGGGTGTCTCTCTTTGGTCGTTGTGGGTGTCTCTCTTTGGTCGTCGTGGGTGTCTCTCTTTGGTCGTCGTGGGTGTCTCTCTTTGGTCGTTGTGGGTGTCTCTCTTTGGTCGTTGTGGGTGTCTCTCTTTGGTCGTCGTGGGTGTCTCTCTTCGAGGGTCGTCGTGGGTGTCTCTCTTTGGTCGTTGTGGAGATTGTCTCTCTTTGGTCGTCGGCTGATTGTCTCTCTTTGGTCGTTATGTGATTATATATCTTTGGTCGTTGTGGGTGTCTCTCTTTGGTCGTCTCTCTGTCTCTCTTTGGTCGTCGTGGGTGTCTCTCTTTGGTCGTCGTGGGTGTCTCTCTTTGGTCGTTGTGGGTGTCTCTCTTTGGTCGTCTCTCTGTCTCTCTTTGGTCGTCGTGGGTGTCTCTCTTTGGTCGTCGTGGGTGTCTCTCTTTGGTCGTTGTGGGTGTCTCTCTTTGGTCGTCTCTCTGTCTCTCTTTGGTCGTCGTGGGTGTCTCTCTTTGGTCGTCGTGGGTGTCTCTCTTTGGTCGTTGTGGGTGTCTCTCTTTGGTCGTTGTGGGTGTCTCTCTTTGGTCGTCTCTCTGTCTCTCTTTGGTCGTCGTGGGTGTCTCTCTTTGGTCGTCGTGGGTGTCTCTCTTTGGTCGTTGTGGGTGTCTCTCTTTGGTCGTCTCTCTGTCTCTCTTTGGTCGTCGTGGGTGTCTCTCTTTGGTCGTCGTGGGTGTCTCTCTTTGGTCGTTGTGGGTGTCTCTCTTTGGTCGTTGTGGGTGTCTCTCTTTGGTCGTCGTGGGTGTCTCTCTTTGGTCGTTGTGGGTGTCTCTCTTTGGTCGTTGTGGGTGTCTCTCTTTGGTCGTCTCTCTGCCACCTCTTTGGTCGTCGTGGGTGTCTCTCTTTGGTCGTCGTGGGTGTCTCTCTTTGGTCGTTGTGGGTGTCTCTCTTTGGTCGTCGTGGGTGTCTCTCTTTGGTCGTCGTGGGTGTCTCTCTTTGGTCGTTGTGGGTGTCTCTCTTTGGTCGTTGTGGGTGTCTCTCTTTGGTCGTCTCTCTGTCTCTCTTTGGTCGTCGTGGGTGTCTCTCTTTGGTCATTGTGGGTGTCTCTGTCTCTCTTTGGTCGTTGTGGGTGTCTCTCTTTGGTCGTTGTGGGTGTCTCTGTCTCTCTTTGGTCGTTGTGGGTGTCTCTCTTGGGTCGTTGAAGGGTGTCTCTCTTTGGTCGTTGTGATTGTCTCTGTCTCTCTTTGGTCGTTGTGGGTACTGTCTCTTGGGTCGTTGAGGGTGTCTCTCTTTGGTCGTTGTGGGTGTCTCTGTCTCTCTTTGGTCGTTGTGGGTGTCTCTCTTTGGTCGTCATGGGTGTCTCTTTGGTCGTCGTGGGTGTCTCTCTTTGGTCGTCGTGGGTGTCTCTCTTTGGTCGTCGTGGGTGTCTCTCTTTGGTCGTCGTGGGTGTCTCTCTTTGGTCGTTGTGGGTGTCTCTCTTTGGTCGTCGTGGGTGTCTCTCTTTGGTCGTCGTGGGTGTCTCTCTTTGGTCGTTGTGGGTGTCTCTCTTTGGTCGTTGTGGGTGTCTCTCTTTGGTCGTCGTGGGTGTCTCTTTGGTCGTCGTGGTTGTCTCTTTGGTCGTCAGTAGATTGTCTCTCTTTGGTCGTTGTGGGTGTCTCTCTTTGGTCGTTGTGGGTGTCTCTCTTTGGTCGTCATTGGGTGTCTCTTTGGTCGTCGTGGGTGTCTCTCTTTGGTCGTCGTGGGTGTCTCTCTTTGGTCGTCGTGGGTGTCTCTCTTTGGTCGTTGTGGAGTGCTCTCTTTGGTCGTCGTGGGTGTCTCTCTTTGGTCTCGTGAGGTGTCTCTTTGGTCAATAGTTGTCTCTTTGGTCGTCGTGGGTGTCTCTCTTTGGTCGTCGTGGGTGTCTCTCTTTGGTCGTCGTGGGTGTCTCTCTTTGGTCGTTGTGGGTGTCTCTGTCTCTCTTTGGTCGTCGTGGGTGTCTCTCTTTGGTCGTCGTGGGTGTCTCTCTTTGGTCGTCGTGGGTGTCTCTCTTTGGTCGTCGTGGGTGTCTCTTTGAATCGTCGTGGGTGTCTCTCTCTTTGGTCTCGTGGGTGTCTCTCTTTGGTCGTCGTAGGTGTCTCTCTTTGGTCGTCGTGGGCGTCTGCTTTGGTCGTCGTGGGTGTCTCTCTTTGGTCGTTGTGGGTGTCTCTCTTTGGTCGTCGTGGGTGTCTCTCTTTGGTCGTCGTGGGTGTCTCTCTTTGGTCGTTGTGGGTGTCTCTCTTTGGTCGTTGTGGATGTCTCTCTTTGGTCGTCGTGGGTGTCTCTCTTTGGTCGTCGTGGGTGTCTCTCTTTGGTCGTCGTGGGTGTCTCTCTTTGGTCGTCGTGGGTGTCTCTCTTTGGTCGTTGTGGGTGTCTCTCTTTGGTCGTTGTAGATTGTCTCTCTTTGGTCGTCGTGGGTGTCTCTCTTTGGTCGTCGTGGGTGTCTCTCTTTGGTCGTCTCTCTGTCTCTCTTTGGTCGTTGTGGGTGTCTCTCTTTGGTCGTCGTGGATGTCTCTCTTTGGTCGTTGTGGGTGTCTCTCTTTGGTCGTTGTGGGTGTCTCTCTTTGGTCGTTGTGGGTGTCTCTCTTTGGTCGTCGTGGGTGTCTCTCTTTGGTCGTTGTGGGTGTCTCTCTTTGGTCGTTGTGGGTGTCTCTCTTTGGTCGTCTCTCTGCCACCTCTTTGGTCGTCGTGGGTGTCTCTCTTTGGTCGTCGTGGGTGTCTCTCTTTGGTCGTTGTGGGTGTCTCTCTTTGGTCGTCGTGGGTGTCTCTCTTTGGTCGTCGTGGGTGTCTCTCTTTGGTCGTTGTGGGTGTCTCTCTTTGGTCGTCGTGGGTGTCTCTCTTTGGTCGTCTCTCTGTCTCTCTTTGGTCGTCGTGGGTGTCTCTCTTTGGTCGTTGTGGGTGTCTCTGTCTCTCTTTGGTCGTTGTGGGTGTCTCTCTTTGGTCGTTGTGGGTGTCTCTGTCTCTCTTTGGTCGTTGTGGGTGTCTCTCTTGGGTCGTTGAAGGGTGTCTCTCTTTGGTCGTTGTGATTGTCTCTGTCTCTCTTTGGTCGTTGTGGGTACTGTCTCTTGGGTCGTTGAGGGTGTCTCTCTTTGGTCGTTGTGGGTGTCTCTGTCTCTCTTTGGTCGTTGTGGGTGTCTCTCTTTGGTCGTCATGGGTGTCTCTTTGGTCGTCGTGGGTGTCTCTCTTTGGTCGTCGTGGGTGTCTCTCTTTGGTCGTCGTGGGTGTCTCTCTTTGGTCGTCGTGGGTGTCTCTCTTTGGTCGTTGTGGGTGTCTCTCTTTGGTCGTCGTGGGTGTCTCTCTTTGGTCGTCGTGGGTGTCTCTCTTTGGTCGTTGTGGGTGTCTCTCTTTGGTCGTTGTGGGTGTCTCTCTTTGGTCGTCGTGGGTGTCTCTTTGGTCGTCGTGGTTGTCTCTTTGGTCGTCAGTAGATTGTCTCTCTTTGGTCGTTGTGGGTGTCTCTCTTTGGTCGTTGTGGGTGTCTCTCTTTGGTCGTCATTGGGTGTCTCTTTGGTCGTCGTGGGTGTCTCTCTTTGGTCGTCGTGGGTGTCTCTCTTTGGTCGTCGTGGGTGTCTCTCTTTGGTCGTTGTGGAGTGCTCTCTTTGGTCGTCGTGGGTGTCTCTCTTTGGTCTCGTGAGGTGTCTCTTTGGTCAATAGTTGTCTCTTTGGTCGTCGTGGGTGTCTCTCTTTGGTCGTCGTGGGTGTCTCTCTTTGGTCGTCGTGGGTGTCTCTCTTTGGTCGTTGTGGGTGTCTCTGTCTCTCTTTGGTCGTCGTGGGTGTCTCTCTTTGGTCGTCGTGGGTGTCTCTCTTTGGTCGTCGTGGGTGTCTCTCTTTGGTCGTCGTGGGTGTCTCTTTGAATCGTCGTGGGTGTCTCTCTCTTTGGTCTCGTGGGTGTCTCTCTTTGGTCGTCGTAGGTGTCTCTCTTTGGTCGTCGTGGGCGTCTGCTTTGGTCGTCGTGGGTGTCTCTCTTTGGTCGTTGTGGGTGTCTCTCTTTGGTCGTCGTGGGTGTCTCTCTTTGGTCGTCGTGGGTGTCTCTCTTTGGTCGTTGTGGGTGTCTCTCTTTGGTCGTTGTGGATGTCTCTCTTTGGTCGTCGTGGGTGTCTCTCTTTGGTCGTCGTGGGTGTCTCTCTTTGGTCGTCGTGGGTGTCTCTCTTTGGTCGTCGTGGGTGTCTCTCTTTGGTCGTTGTGGGTGTCTCTCTTTGGTCGTTGTAGATTGTCTCTCTTTGGTCGTCGTGGGTGTCTCTCTTTGGTCGTCGTGGGTGTCTCTCTTTGGTCGTCTCTCTGTCTCTCTTTGGTCGTTGTGGGTGTCTCTCTTTGGTCGTCGTGGATGTCTCTCTTTGGTCGTTGTGGGTGTCTCTCTTTGGTCGTTGTTGGTGTCTCTCTTTGGTCGTTGTTGGTGTCTCTCTTTGGTCGTCGTGGGAGTCTCTCTTTGGTCGTTGTGGGAGTCTCTCTTTGGTCGTTGTGGGTGTCTCTCTTTGGTCGTTGTGGGTGTCTCTGTCTCTCTTTGGTCGTTGTGGGTGTCTCTCTTTGGTCGTCGTGGGTGTCTCTCTTTGGTCGTCGTGGGTGTCTCTCTTTGGTCGTCGTGGGTGTCTCTCTTTGGTCGTTGTGGGTGTCTCTCTTTGGTCGTCGTGGGTGTCTCTCTTTGGTCGTTGTGGGTGTCTCTCTTTGGTCGTTGTGGGTGTCTCTCTTTGGTCGTTGTGGGTGTCTCTCTTTGGTCGTTGTGGGTGTCTCTCTTTGGTCGTTGTGGGTGTCTCTCTTTGGTCGTTGTGGGTGTCTCTCTTTGGTCGTCTCTCTGTCTCTCTTTGGTCGTTGTGGGTGTCTCTCTTTGGTCGTCGTGGATGTCTCTCTTTGGTCGTTGTGGGTGTCTCTCTTTGGTCGTTGTGGGTGTCTCTCTTTGGTCGTTGTGGGTGTCTCTCTTTGGTCGTTGTGGGTGTCTCTCTTTGGTCGTCTCTCTGTCTCTCTTTGGTCGTTGTGGGTGTCTCTCTTTGGTCGTCGTGGATGTCTCTCTTTGGTCGTTGTGGGTGTCTCTCTTTGGTCGTCGTGGATGTCTCTCTTTGGTCGTTGTGGGTGTCTCTCTTTGGTCGTTGTGGGTGTCTCTCTTTGGTGGTCTTCTCTCTGTCTCTTTGGTCATTTATTGGGTGTCTCTCTTTGGTCGTCGTGGATGTCTCTCTTTGGTCGTTGTGGGTGTCTCTCTTTGGTCGTCGTGGGTGTCTCTCTTTGGTCGTTGTGGGTGTCTCTCTTTGGTCGTTGTGGGTGTCTCTCTTTGGTCGTTGTGGGTGTCTCTCTTTGGTCGTCGTGGGTGTCTCTCTTTGGTCGTTGTGGGTGTCTCTCTTTGGTCGTCGTGGATGTCTCTCTTTGGTCGTTGTGGGTGTCTCTCTTTGGTCGTCGTGGGTGTCTTTGTCTCTCTTTGGTCGTCGTGGATGTCTCTCTTTGGTCGTTGTGGGTGTCTCTCTTTGGTCGTCGTGGATGTCTCTCTTTGGTCGTTGTGGGTGTCTCTCTTTGGTCGTTGTGGGTGTCTCTCTTTGGTCGTTGTGGGTGTCTCTCTTTGGTCGTCGTGGGTGTCTCTCTTTGGTCGTTGTGGGTGTCTCTCTTTGGTCGTCGTGGATGTCTCTCTTTGGTCGTTGTGGGTGTCTCTCTTTGGTCGTCTCTCTGTCTCTCTTTGGTCGTTGTGGGTGTCTCTCTTTGGTCGTCGTGGGAGTCTCTCTTTGGTCGTCGTGGGTGTCTCTCTTTGGTCGTCTCTGTCTCTTTGGTCGTTGTGGGTGTCTCTCTTTGGTCGTCGTGGGTGTCTCTCTTTGGTCGTTGTGGGTGTCTCTCTTTGGTCGTCGTGGTGTCTCTTTTGGTCGTTGTGGGTGTCTCTCTTTGGTCGTCGTGGGTGTCTCTCTTTGGTCGTCGTGGGTGTCTCTCTTTGGTCGTCGTGGGTGTCTCTCTTTGGTCGTCGTGGATGTCTCTCTTTGGTCGTTGTGGGTGTCTCTCTTTGGTCGTCGTGGGTGTCTCTCTTTGGTCGTCGTGGGTGTCTCTCTTTGGTCGTCGTGGGTGTCTTTGTCTCTCTTTGGTCGTCGTGGGTGTCTCTCTTTGGTCGTTGTGGGTGTCTCTCTTTGGTCGTTGTGGGTGTCTCTCTTTGGTCGTCGTGGGTGTCTCTCTTTGGTCGTCGTGGGTGTCTCTCTTTGGTCGTCGTGGGTGTCTCTCTTTGGTCGTCGTGGATGTCTCTCTTTGGTCGTTGTGGGTGTCTCTCTTTGGTCGTCGTGGATGTCTCTCTTTGGTCGTTGTGGGTGTCTCTCTTTGGTCGTCGTGGGTGTCTTTGTCTCTCTTTGGTCGTCGTGGGTGTCTCTCTTTGGTCGTTGTGGGTGTCTCTCTTTGGTCGTTGTGGGTGTCTCTCTTTGGTCGTCTCTCTGTCTCTCTTTGGTCGTCGTGGGTGTCTCTCTTTGGTCGTCGTGGATGTCTCTCTTTGGTCGTTGTGGGTGTCTCTCTTTGGTCGTTGTGGGTGTCTCTCTTTGGTCGTTGTGGGTGTCTCTCTTTGGTCGTCGTGGGTGTCTCTCTTTGGTCGTTGTGGGTGTCTCTCTTTGGTCGTCGTGGGTGTCTCTCTTTGGTCGTCGTGGGTGTCTCTCTTTGGTCGTCGTGGGTGTCTCTCTTTGGTCGTCGTGGGTGTCTCTCTTTGGTCGTCGTGGATGTCTCTCTTTGGTCGTTGTGGGTGTCTCTCTTTGGTCGTCGTGGGTGTCTCTCTTTGGTCGTTGTGGGTGTCTCTCTTTGGTCGTTGTGGGTGTCTCTCTTTGGTCGTCTCTCTGTCTCTCTTTGGTCGTCGTGGGTGTCTCTCTTTGGTCGTTGTGGGTGTCTCTCTTTGGTCGTTGTGGGTGTCTCTCTTTGGTCGTCTCTCTGTCTCTCTTTGGTCGTCGTGGGTGTCTCTCTTTGGTCGTCGTGGGTGTCTCTCTTTGGTCGTCGTGGGTGTCTCTCTTTGGTCGTTGTGGGTGTCTCTCTTTGGTCGTCGTGGGTGTCTCTCTTTGGTCGTTGTGGGTGTCTCTCTTTGGTCGTCTCTCTGTCTCTCTTTGGTCGTCGTGGGTGTCTCTCTTTGGTCGTCGTGGGTGTCTCTCTTTGGTCGTCGTGGGTGTCTTTGTCTCTCTTTGGTCGTCGTGGGTGTCTCTCTTTGGTCGTTGTGGGTGTCTCTCTTTGGTCGTTGTGGGTGTCTCTCTTTGGTCGTCGTGGGTGTCTCTCTTTGGTCGTCGTGGGTGTCTCTCTTTGGTCGTCGTGGGTGTCTCTCTTTGGTCGTCGTGGATGTCTCTCTTTGGTCGTTGTGGGTGTCTCTCTTTGGTCGTCGTGGATGTCTCTCTTTGGTCGTTGTGGGTGTCTCTCTTTGGTCGTCGTGGGTGTCTTTGTCTCTCTTTGGTCGTCGTGGGTGTCTCTCTTTGGTCGTTGTGGGTATACTCTTTGGTCGTTGTGGGTGTCT